>CBVK0100410484.1:0-12462 GCA_900067695.1 Picea abies | reverse complement strand
TTATTTCATTAATAGAAATCATGTATTACTATATATCTGTGTTTATAGTTGCATCTATGATACATTTCTATTATATTATTGAATATATGCGATAACTCTGTTCATTTATTTATTATATCTCCGCTCTCATTTCGTGCCGAAAATAATCCGGATCACTTTGAGAAGCTCAACCACCTTGAGTATTTTTGGAATAGTTTGAGGATATGTCTCCATAGGTTATGATTATTTCCTAATATAGAGCTATGGAGTATGACTCGAGCCAAAAAAAAACCATCCTTTCATATTTGGCCCTTAGAATAAGGTGGGATTCACCGTGATTTCCTCAAACCAACAATGGCACCCCCTTAATGATGAAGACAGAGTGCCATGGTGCCCCCTTAGCATGGCATAGGAAGCACCAATGCTCCCTAGGCATGGGTAAGGGAGTTCCTTCTTAAGTTCCCAAAAATGGTCAAAATCCCAGGTGAAAAAGTATCTTTCGACTTCCAAATGATGGGGCTTTCCTTTCTAACATGATTTAGGGGTTGTTACAAGTGTTTTCATGGTGTCGATTGAGTTGTTAAACTTACCAAAAGTGTATGAGACATGTTACGACACCTACAACACTTGCAACACTTAGGATGTGACGTTTTCGCCACATGCGACACTTGCAACACTTAGAATGTGATGTTTGCACCACATGTGACACCTTCGACACTTTATGCAAGTGTGGATATTTGACGTGTAATAGGAATGGAACAGTGGGATTAGGATGGTGATCTATGATAATTAGATCCAGACAGATCAACACTGGATAGGCTGTCAAAGTTCGGTGTCCGAGGAGGAAGGTGAAAGATCGTCCAAGTGGACATTTCAGAGTGTATTAATGCACGAGATTCTGATGATGAGCTCTAATAGAAATGGGCATGGAAGTAAATACATATCATCCATCAGGACATGCATAGAAGCAAGATATATCATCCATCAGGGAAGCAGCTTCGAAGATTTCTGAGTTGTTCCTTCAAAATTACTCTAAATGCCAAACTGTAAGATGAGATATGGATCATCCTTTATAGTGATGATCAATGACAGAGAATAAAGGATGAAATAGTACGAGGAGATATCATTGTTGTCCATATGGAAATCGATCAACGACTAGTACAAGGTTTTTGACTATATTCTAAGATGCAGATCCAACCGTCCATTTGAAAAACAATTCAATGACTATGAGGATATTTCACACTAGGAACAACTCGTGGGTTAACCAAAGGAATAAATCCTAAGAAATTTGGGAGAAAGGATTATCCTGTGGTCCTGGATCCTGGTCACATGATCGAGAAGGGGATTAACACCTCATTGAGACATGTGCCATAGAAACGATTGACGGTCATGAATTAATGAGGGATAGATCTATCGGTTACAATGCGTGAAGTAGATGGTGTAGAGTGTATTGGAATCCTAGAAGTCTCGATGAATGCAATCGTAGATTGGCGGTCATGGTTTGTTCGAGGATCAAATCAGACAACTCCTGAGCATTAAGGTCTGTGTGAAGAACTACATGCGATGGAAGGAAGTTGGAGATTAATTTTTCATGGAGAATGTTACAGTCCAACTTGAAGAAAATATGGGATCTTGATCTGACCTCATGAACATTATTTTGGGATATGTGGACTATCCATAAGAACACGAAGTCTATAAATAAAGATGTCAAAATCATTATATTACAGTGAGCTATAAAGGAGAAAACACAGTGGTGTGAGTGTGAAGGTGAGAGGCCCTAAGGTGCGCAGTGGAAGCATAGATGTGATGAAGATATGAGGTATGTAGACACAAAGGATAAAGCATGATAGAGAATTATTTTGAAGCAAACTATGATTTACAAATTGTTTAGGGTGGCAGGGTGGAGCAAGGAAGGGTATTCGTGTCTCCTAGAATTTTGGTTCCTATGAAAGGTAATTATGTGGTTTGGTTCCCATTTGCTAAGTTGGTGCTTAGCAAGGGGATTGATTTCCCCTGTAGGTTGGTGCCTACAAAATTATTACAGATTGGTGTTTGTTGTAAATTGGTGCTTACAATGTTTTTATATATTTTTTGTGGTTTCCTCCCATTTGGTATTCCATGTAAATATTTGTGTATTGTGAATTCTATGGTTTAAATTGTTCATCATTGACTAACTAGAAATAACATATCTTGATTAAGAATTAATTTGTGGTAAAGAAAAATTATCATAGAATTTACTGATTCACCCCCCTCTCAGTATTCCAACAATTGGTATCAAAGAAACTTCTTTCATGAAAAACTTAACCATTGGAAGGTAAATCCTCACAATGGAGGAACGGGAAGGGTTCTCCATGAACAAGGCATCAAAATTTGATGAATCAGAATATTTCTTCTGGAAAGTAAGAATGCAAGCCTTTTTTATGTCACTCGGATATGATCTGTGGGCCTCAGTAGTAAATGGTTATAAAGATCCAAAAACTCCTTCATCTAATATAACCGAAATTAGGCTTAGTAACGATAACTCTAGGTCTAGAAATGTTATTCTTTGTGGATCAACAAAATCAGTATACAATAGTTTCATGCATTGCGTCTCAGCTAAAGAGATGTGGGACAAACTACAAATTTTTTATGAAGGAGATGATAAAGTTAAAAGAGAAAAGCTACATGTCTATAAAGGAAAATTTGAGACTCTCAAGATGAATGAAGAAGTGAACATTGCAGCCTATCTACTTCAATTGGATGATATTGTCAACCTCAAAACAAAAGAATATGAAACTTCCAAGTCATTGGAACTTGTACACACTGGTCTTTTTGGACCGGCAAGGAATAAAAGTTTGCAAGGATAAAGGTATTTCATGTTACTCATTGATGATTATACAAGAATGGCTTGGGTTACTTTCCTAAAAAAAAATATGAATCATTTGGAAAATTCAAGGCATTCAAAGCTCTAGTTGAGAACAAGACAGAGATGAAAATCAAGTGTTTAAGGTCACACAATGGAAATGAGTTCACAACCAATGACCTTTTGGAATTCTGTGAAACATGTGGAATAAAAAGATAGTATGTAGCAGTAAGAACTCCTCAACAAAATGGATTTGTCGAAAGGAAAAACTGGCATGTACAAGAAATTGATAGAACGATGATAAATGAAGCAAGTATATCAGACATTTTTTGGAGAGAAGTAATTTATACATTTATATATATCCTAAATAGAGGTCATATCAGAAATAACAGTGACAAGACACCCTATGAACTATGGAAAGGTTGACCAACATCTATCAAACACTTCAGAATCTTCGAGAGCAAGTGTTACATCAAATGAGACGATGAGGACTTAGGAAAATTTGACTCTAGATCATATGAAGGAATATTTCTTGGATACTCATCAAAAAGTAAATCCTATAGGTGTTACAACAAAAAGATACAAAAGATTGTTTGAAGTATTAATGTCAAAATAGATGAATAAATCAAATACACTAAGAAATAAGAAGATGAACATGAAGAAGAAGAACAAGAAAATGAAGAAGAATGAGAGGAAGAAGAACAACCATATGAAGAAGAAAAAAAATGAATAAGAATAATAAAATAAAGAAAGGGAAGAAGAATCAGAATGCTAAGATATGCAAACACCATCAAGGTTTGTACAAAATAATCACCCAAAAAATTTGATTCTAGGTGACCGAAATGTTGGAACTCGGACAAGGAGAAAATTTGTGAACAATTATGAATAGATGAATCTCTCCCTACTTTCCGAAATAGAACCTAAATGATTTAAAGAAGCTCATAATGATCATCATTGGGAGAATTCCATGGAAGAAGAGTTAAATCAGAATGATAAAAATGAGACTTGGGATCTTTTCCCAAGACCCAAAGATAAAAATGTGATCGGAACTAAATGGGTGTTCAAAAATAAGTTGAATGAAGATGGAAAAGTAGTAAGAAATAAAGAAAGATTGGTATGTAAAGGATATGCTCAAGTAGAAGGAATTTATTTAGAAGAAACATTCGCACCTGTTGCAAGATTAGAATCCATTATAATGTTTTTGGCATTTGAAAGCTTTAAGAATTTCAAAGTATATCAAATAGATGTTAAGTCAACATTCTTGAATGGAGACCTAGAGGAAGAAGTGTACATAGAACAACCTAAAAGATTTCTATTGTCAGAAAATAAAGACTGTGTTTGCAAATTAAAGAAAGCACCATATGGCTTAAAGCAAGCTCCCAGAGCATGGTACTAAAGACTTGACAAGCATTTACGACATCAAGGCTTCAAAAAGGGAACAACATACAACAATATCTACATCAAAATAAATAATGCAAAAATGTTGATCATTGTAGTGTATGTAGATGATATTATATTTGGAATTAATAATGATGAAATGAACCAAAAGTTTACTAGAGAAATACAAAAGGAATTTGACATGTCCATCATTGGAGAATTGTTATTCTTTCTAGGACTGTAGATTACTCAAACTACTAAAGGCATATTCATCTCTCAAACCATCAAGGAGATGCTCAAGAAGTTTCAGATGGAAGATTGTAAACATGTCAGCACACCCATGGTCATTGGATGTGATCTCTACAAAGAATATGAATCTAAGGAAAATGATCAATCTTTGTATAGGTCAATGGCAGGAAACCCACTTTAGGTGACAACTTCAAGGCCATACATAATGTAGGCAGTGGGACTAGTTGGTATATTTCAAGTTGCACCCAAGAAAATACGTCTACATGTTGTCAAACATATATTTAGATATTTAAAGGGTACTTTGGACTTTGGATTGTGGTATCCAAAACAAGAATAATTTACTCTGACAACATATATTGATGCAAACTGGGCAGGTAGTGTTGATGACAGGAAGAGCACAAGTGGAGGAGCATTCTTCTTGGGAAATTGTTTAGTATCTTGGCTAAGAAAGAAACAGTCTTCAATCTCATTGTCAATAGCAAAAGCAGAGTACATTGCAGTAGCATCCTACTGTACACAGATTCTATGGATGAAACAAACACTACAAGACATTCAGATAGAATTAAAGAAGCTAATTTCGATACTATGCGACAACATCGGTTCTGTAAGTATTTCAAAGAATCTGGTGATGCACTCAAACAAACAAAAAAATCCCGATCAAAAATCATTTTCTGAGGGAACATGTAAATGATAAGACTGTCAAGTTTGAGTATGTTCCTACCAATGAAAAAATAGAATACATATTTACAAAACCCCTACCTAGAAATACATTTAAGTACCTCCGACAGAAGATGGGAGTCACTTCCATTTCTTAGTAAAATCTTCAACTAAAGTTTTTGGGAGCTCAACATAACCAAAAGCTCAAGGGGAGAGTTCATAAGATTGATGGTTATAGAAAATAAAATGAAGAATATAGTGTAAGGAAGAGCATCAACTTAGGGGGAGCTACATAAAGAGAAAAGTGCACAGGCTTAGGAGGAGCAGTAGAAATCCAACAATATCGTTGGTTACGGTGAAGAAATGTCAAATACAGAAACCCTTTTCCATTGAATATGTGAAAGGGGGAGAGTAAAAGGAAAGGAGAATATCTTAAAGGAAGTAGTCATCTTAGATGAGAACAAAAATAAGGAGATTTATAGTTGAAGAGCTTAGTTACCATCAATTAAAAAGGGGGATATTGTTGGAAATTGTGTTGTCATTGATGTCAAATGAAGAAATGAAGGCATAAGACATGAATATTGTGATTCTTCAATATGGTGCAGTTATATGAGTTAGATTTAGCACAGTGGAATCACCCCTCCCTAAAGATCTGTGAAAACCTTGAATTAGAAACTGAAGAATCGGTTAAACAAACTTGAGATAAGTCAAGATCACGTAGCAGTTGAATGGTGAAGTGATTTGAAGTGAAAACAAGATCGGAGAATTACAAGAGAATGTAATTACATAAATACAATGTGAGATCAGATTCCAACTGTGTGAAATCCATAAGCTGTAGAATTGTAGAAATCAACAGTTGTGATTAAATCTTGGAGACAAGCTCCATCAGATCGAACGATAAGAAGAAGTTCGTGTTCATGTTTTGATGGGATGGTGGGAAATATTTCGTAGTTATCATTTCAGAGTTAAACTTTTGGAGTCTATTCCAACACTTCCAGGAAATAGCATTGAAGAGAAAATTCCTTCTGATATCGTATCATTTGGTGTCTAGAGGAATGGGAAAGTCACACAACATCGATAGAAGATATCGAAGAATATTCTTCATATCTTTGATTGGTATGAAAATAGGGGAGAGATCAATGTCTTAGATCCATTCGGAGTAGAAAGATCAAAGGCTACAAAGGTGATACATGGTAGTTGGTAGAGACCAGGACAAGTGGCATCAGTGAATGAGGAAGTGGCACATGGAAGCTGACAGAGCTTGGATGTGGCATCAACAAATGAAATGGTGACATGTGGTAGTGACATGAACAAATGCACAAGTAATACATGGTAGTCAGATTGAAGAGTAAGAGGTTGACATGTGGCATCCACGTGTGAGTGTCGTGGCATAGGCATGTTGCAGTGGGATTGGGACGGTGATCCATGCCCATTAGATCTAGACATATCAACGATGGAGAGGTTTTCAGCATCCAGAGTCTGAGGAGGAAGGTGAAATGCCATCGGAGTGTATGTTTCAAAGTGCATTAGCACAAGAGATTCTAACAAAGAGATCCAATATAAATGGACATGGAAGTAAATCCAAACTGTCCATCGAGACATGCATAGAAGCAATATCTAGCATCCATTGGGGAAGTCGTTTCAAAGATTTCTAAGTTATTCTCTCAAAATTACTTTGAAGACCAAAATGTGAGATGAGATCTAGATCATCCTTCATAGTAACAATCAAATATAGAGAATAAAAGTTGAAATAGTCCGAGGATATATCATTGTCATCCATATGGAAATTGATTAATGACTAGTACAAGGTTTTTTACTCTATTCCAAGATGCAGATCCAACCATCCATTTGAAAAACAAGTCAATGATTGTGAGGAGATTTCACACTAGGAACAGCTCGTGGGTTATGTAAGTTTTAAACCTGTGAAGTAAATAAATGCATACAGATTCTTAAGCAAAACATAAATTAATCAATGGCTCATACACATATTACATAGAGACTTACGCTGGAAACCATTAACCGAGAGAAAACCATCCTTCCCTGGTGTCGCACCTTTCAACTCTTCATTGTATTAATTTCACCATTCACCATACAATATATACAATATTTTAGGTATTTTGTAGCTACCAAAACCCTAATCCCTTAATTCGGGATTAATTTAGAAAACCACTAAAAATAGCAAAATCAGCTAAAATAGCAAAAGAATATAACACATACCCAACAAGTTAACTAGATGAATAAATCCTGTGAAATTTGGGAGAAAGGATTATCCTGGTCACATAACCAAGAAGGGGCTTAATGCCTCATTGCGGCCTACTCCATAGAATAGATTGACGGTCATGAATTAATGAGGTATATATCTGACGGTTGCAATGCATCGTGATGGTGTAGAGTCTATCAGAATCCTGGAAGTCTCAATGAACTCAATCGTAGATTGACAATCATGATTTGTTCAAGGATCAAATAAGACGACTCCTAAGGATTAAGGTATGTGCGAAGAACTGTGTGCGATGGAAGGAAGTTGAAGATTAATTTTCATGGAGAATTTTACAGTCTGACTTGATGAAAATATGGGATCTGGAGCTAACCTCATAGACATGATTTTGAGATATGTGGACTATCCATAAGAGCACAAAGTTTATAAATAAATATGCCAAAAACATATTAGATTGAGTTTTAAAAGAGAAAAAATGGTTGTGTGAGTGTGAAGGTGAGAGGCCCTGAGGTGCACAATGGAAGCATGGAGGTGATGAATATCTAAGGTCTGTAAAAATAAAGGATGAAGCATGCTAGATAATTATTTTGAAGAAAACTACGAGTTACAAATTGTTCATGGTGGTAGGGTGGATCAAGGAAGGGGATTGGTGTCTCTAATAGGTTGGTTCCTATGAAAAATAATTCTATGGGTTGGTGTTCAGTAAGGGGATTGGTGTCCCCTACAGGTTGGTGCCTGCAAAATTATTGCAAACTGGTGTCTGTTGTAAGTTGGTTCTTACAAATTTTTTATAAATTTTTTGTGGTTTTCTCCCATTTGGGATTCCACATAACTCTTTGTGTTTTGTGAATTGTATGGTTAAATTTTTCATCATTGACTGACTAGCAATAACATATCTTGATTAAGAAGTAATTTGTGCTAAAGAAAAATTATCATAGAATACACCCCTCTCAATATTCCAACATTAGGAACATGGGGGATGAGTAAAATCAGCTTGGGGAAGTGTGTGAGTCAATAAATTCAAGCCAAAGGGAGGAAATTCGTATAGGTTGGGACAATATTTTTAGACAGACAATGTTTTGCATGAGAAAGAGGTAGAGAGAAAGAGAAGAGATCTTAGAGATGGAACATCTGTGGAGGGTGAATTCTAGAGCATATTGGATCATTTTTTGAGTTGAAGATTGAAGAGTCGGGTTGTCAGGACTGAAGAGTGAACTATTGTGTGAATTTCACTATAAAAACAAGTGTTTGATTTTGGTTGCTGGTAGTTTTCCTAACAATGAGTTCCCTTGAGTTCCTAGTTGAGATATTCCTAGTTATATTTTCCAGAGAGACCCTGATAAAGGAATGGGGCACCCGAGGAATTAAGATTAGTGAAGGGGTACATTCCTTGGGTTCGACAGGTTGAGAGGAAGAGAGTTGGTGGAAAATAGAGATAGTTGTAGGAGAATACCAATGGGTAGTGAGTTTTATGAGTTGTGAGTGGACAGTGGGAGGCCACCCTCTTTTGTGGATTAATAGCCTCGGCTCAGGGGTGAGTAGATTTTTATATCTGGAACAGTCATTCTATGGCTGGGTGGAATGTCCATCTCAAGCAGTTGATTACACAATTTTTTATAAAAGATAAGTATTTAATTTGTTTATGTGTTATGGTTATGAGTTAAACTACTATGCATGAACTCTGTGTATTTAAGAATTAGTTATATGTTGTTTTGTTGAATTACTAAGATCCATTCATGTCTATTTTAGTATGTTATAGATGCATCAATTTAATATTAGTGAAAAATAGCTAAATATGGTTTTAATGCATAGATGGAAGCTACAAGAATTTATTTAGATAGCATAAATTTTAATTTGTAAGTGTATTTTGCACCGTATTTTGCACTGTAATGTATCAAAGCCTATGGTTCAAACATCTGGCTTGTATACATCAAGAAGGCTGGGAATTGGGAAAATTCATTGTTGCAACCTTTAATCTGTGTGAATTTGGGGAAAAATCGATGAGTTGGAGTGAGATCTCCAAATTCATGGGTAAAGTTTGAGTTTAAATGCCTCAGGACAGTCGAAGAGATCATACAGGGCATAAATTTGCAGGTTGCAAAGCTAAATTTGACTTGGAATGGTCGAAATTCAAGTTTTAAAGGTCATTGTGGAGTTTCGGGAAGTTTGGTGAACCGACGACCAAGATTGTGTTTGATATCGTGATCAACGACCCAAATTCATTTTGATAAATTTAAAAACCCATTGGGTTTTGGTTGTTTGGAAGGTTGAGCAAATCATCGACTAGGATTCGTTTTCAGCCATTCGAAAAATGGATTAGATCAAAGATCTAGATTTTTTTTGTTCATTTTGTATTTGGAGCCAATCGATGGTCAATATCATCTTGGCTTGGAGATTGACGGTTCAAAACCATCAAGGATTTGATCAAAAATTTCTAACTATTGGAAATTTGCCAAGAGAATCAGTCAATGGTCGATGGTTAGGTGTCGACAAAGTTGGATGAAGTTTGGTATATTGATGGAAAAAATCAATTATGATATAGATGGATATCGATGGCCACTTACCTATTCCACTAGCTCAAAGAACAATTTTCCATTTTGGTAGTTTTTTTACAGTTTTTCAAGCCTGGAACTTTTGGGATCGTTTTGAGACCCTAAACGATGATTTTTTGGAATTTTGGGGGGGCATGGGTTTTTTAATTGCTTTCCCTAACCCTCAATAGAATATGTACTTATCGGATAGACCTTTACTACAAGGTATCAAATGCCCCAAACAGAGATCATATGAAAACGTTACGCCCTCAGGAAGTTGACGTATCAACTACCCCCATCGGGGCTTGAAAAAATTTTGGTCTTTCATCTTCCGGGGTTAGGATTTTAGATTTTCATTATGTTAAAAAGGCATTTGGAGCCTCATTTTAAACATCATCATATTCTTTTGAATTAGCATATCGGTCACATCTCTTCTCAGAGATAAGCTTCCACCATTCTAGTGATTTCATTCACTGTATTTTACAGTTCTGTAGATTTTTCTCATTAATGGAAATTGTGTATTATTGTATCTCTGTGTTTATTGTTATATCATTGTTATATCTCTCTTTTATTATTGGATATCCAATATATCACTTTACATTTCTTTATTATATCTCTGCTCTCATTTTGTGCTAAAAATAGTCGAGATCACTAGTATCAGAGCAAGTTTCTCTTGATCATTTTCCAATGCATGTCCCCGATGAGGTTCGAGTATAGAATGATGGGTCTCGAGCTTGTCTCTCTTGAGGAAAACCACTCGCGCATGCCCAAGAAACCCTCCATGGTGAAAAAAAAAAATGATGGAGAAAAAGATTTTATTAATCTATTTCTTGAGCAAGCTCTCATGCGACAAAGGGACGAACTAATGGAGAATTTTTCTCACATCCTTCAACACCTATCAATAAGAGAAGGCACGTCTTCATCAAGTGACCATTTTGGAGGCACCTCTCCTTTCAAGGTACAAGTTAATTTTGATATTTTCGTATTTGAATGTCATATAGATGTCGATGCCCTAGAAAAATGGTTAAATTTGCTATAAGGTTATTCTCTATTCAGAATTTTTCTGACAGGGAAAAAATCACCTTCGCACTCCTTAAGGTTCTCCCCCATGTCAAATATTGGTGGGAAACTTACTAGGAGCAAAGATCCATAGAGGATTATGGAATATATGGGGTCAATCCCACTTGGGATTGTTTTGTGGATGTGGTCAAGGAACAATATTACCATGTTGCTAACTATGACGACCGATACATGAGATGGACCATGTTGCGTCAAGAAAGGGGTCAAGTAGTGTCGGATTTCACCAATACCTTCCATATATTACATACAAGTTGGGTATCAAATATTATGAGTGGAATTTGGTTTTGAAATACTGTGGGACTCTGCACAGGTACATCCAAACCGAAATGGAGTTTCTAGATATTTCATCGTTGGGAGTTTCTTATCAATATGCTATCAAAATCAATAAAAAAATTGAAGCACCAAAAAAAATGGGAGTTCGAATATACAAATCCGCAACCACCAAAGTATGATAAAGACATCCCTAACAAAAATCCTCCCGAAAACCATTCCAAGCCATAGGAAAAGAAGGGTAAGGGAAAGATGAAGAATGACACTGGAAAGTGGTGCAACTTCCAAAAAATCCACTAGAACAACACCTATGAATGTCTCTCTAAAATTTCATTGGTGGTTGAGATCAAATAAAAAGAGATGAACCCAAATTTGGAATCTAATTAAGAAAATACTATCAAAAGACAGATCATCGACACAATCCCCGCAACACCACACCCGTTGCCATACAACATCAGGTGGCTTCGCTGGGGACGAGATCTTTGTGTTAGCCAACAATTTTTCTTGTCCTATAGCATCAATCCCTTCAACAATGATGTATTGTGTGATTTCTCCCCCATAGATGTATGTGATTTACTTTTGGGCCAACCATACATGTGGAAGTGTCATGCAGTTTATGAGTCTCGACCCCGTAGTGTCATTGTTACTCTGGGGGGTCATCTCTACAGGATACCAGAGGTAGTTTCAATTATTGTCGCACCAAGAATGTTCCACAAGGTAATCTCTCACATTGAAAAATTCAGCGTCTTCACAATCTATTCAAAAGGTGAATATAAGAACATCGCAACCACTATAGCCTCGTCCCAAGGCCTTTCTATCCAGCAAAAGCAGATTACAGAAGAAAAAAAAATATTGTTACTTCACCTATAAGGGTGCCTACACACTACCCAGTAGAGCCAAGATACAATAGACTGGTTAAACGGGTCCAACGCCTCCAACATCAAGTTTGCAACAACCTACCACAAGCCAAGCAATGCAACTTCTCCAGTAAGGCATGCAACTCACCAAAATTCAAATTCATCAAACGCTTCCCCATCTCCCATGGGAACTCAATGCAATGGAGACCATTGCTTCCTAAGGAGGGAGGATTGATCCAGATGGATATCAGTGGCCACCAACCAATTCCATTGGCTGAAAGAACAGTTTTCCATTTTGGAAGTTATTTTACAGTTTTTCAAGTCCCAAACTTCCAGGGTCGTTTTAAGGCCCTAAACTGTTGGACACACCTACCACACTTAGAGGGGGGGTGAATGAGTGTGGGG
>CBVK0100410483.1:0-12463 GCA_900067695.1 Picea abies | reverse complement strand
CTCTTCCGATCTCACCAACCATAGAAATTATTACTATAATGGAATTTAATTTTTCAACAGGGGAAAAAATCACACCAAATTCGACTCCCTTGACTTGGGAATATCATTTTTCTACAAGTCGAGCTTTCAATTTCTCGGCTTGACCTACTGCATTCAATTTTTTTCTCTAACACCCAGTTTATGTCAATGAGTTTCTTTCCAATAGGTATCTCTACTAAATCCCACATCTCATTCCTTTTCAAGGATTCCATTTCTTCAACCATGGTGTCCTTTCAAAGTTTACCCTCTTTTGATTCAACTACATGCCTGACTGACTTGGGATCCTCGTTAGTGTAAAATAACACAAACACATAACATAAATTGGGTGAACTATACCTTTTAGATTGTTTCATTACTCATTTAGACCTCCTTACAACTAGATTCGACTGATCCACCTCTTCATCCAATTCAGTTGACTCATCTAAATTCAATGGATCCCATAGCTTATATCCTTTTACTCCATCCTTGTATTTGATGAAAATACACTTTACTACCTTATTTCCCAACTTGTTCCTCTTTTCCTTAAGAACATGCATGAAAGAATCATAACCAAATACTTTGAGATGTGAAAATTAATTATTCTTACCAAACCATACCTCATATGTATTCAAATCAACTAGCGCCGATGAAGGAGACCTATTTACCAAATATTTTGTAGTGTCGACTTCCTCTGCCTTGAATTCTTCTGTGAGATCGATACCATTGAGCATGCTCCTTTCCTTATTCATCAATGTATTATTCATTCTTTCAACAACACCATTTTGGTTTGGTGTACATGGTGTGGTATTTTGGCATGTTATGCCCACACTACTTGCATAAATAATCAAATTCATTTCCATGTAATTCACCTCCATTATCAGTACTTAGCACCTTGATCTTCTTATCTATCTAGTTTTCCCCAAGAGTTTTAAACATTTTGAGTTTATCAAAAACCTCTGGTTTCTTACCCAGGAAATATATCCATTTTTTCCTGGAAAAATCATCTATGAAGGAAACATAGTACACAAATACACCAAGTGAAGGGACTAGTACAGTCCCAAACACATCACTATGTATCAATTATAGAATCCCCTTTTCCCTTGTAGCTCTAGATGGGAATCTAACCCAATTTTGTTTTCAATATATTCAATGTTCAAAAAATTTGCATCCAAATTACACTTAGGAAAACCTTCGAACATACCTTTGTTGTGCATAGCTCAGATTCCTTTTTCTCCAATATGTCTCATCCTCTAGTGCCATAACATGGTCGGGTCTACTTGATAAAGAACATTCGAGATGGTTTGTATCGAAGAAACTTGATTTGAGTTGAGCCAAGTCAAAGTTAATTCGACTTCAGGAACAAAAATGTTGGTGCATCGAGTCTAGTCGACATACTCCAAAAACGTGTACATGGTTCCAATTCGAACTCCTTTCATTAATACCATCTCTCTACTAACCATTTTACATGTAGCTTATGAAACAAAGTGTGCAAGCCTGCATCATGCATTTTGCTGACAACTATCAGGTTTATTTTCAATCATGGAATATGTAGCACACCTGGAAGGGTCTTGCCTCTCCCATATTCTAGTATCAATCATACTCTTAGACGGGTGCTTAATTTGGCATACTTTTAGTGCCCATCTAATGCCTTTTTTATTACCATGTTCCATCGATCACTTCCTTTTTTATACTCTCCTTATCTAGTTTTTCCACATTTATCACCAATGTAAAAAATCTTCCCCATATTCCATTATTACAATATTCTTGAATATTTCTCAAAGGAAATTATTACTTTCATGTACTAATACTACTACAGAGGAGTAATGTAGTAGCGACAACTCCCTATAGTTGCTACAATACATCGCTGCTACAATTCCAGGAACAATCCAACTACTGCAATTCCAAGAGTACTCCTTGTGCTGTGACTCCAACTATTGCAACTCCAGGTGTACTCCTCATGTTTCAACTCCAGTTGATTGTTGCAACTCCAAACACTTTTTCATTTGTTGTGGTTCCCAACCTGTTTTTTGTTGCTATGAATATGAGTACACCATTGTTGCGATTCCAATTATAAAATTCTCCAGAGATGATAGTTATGAAATAGTCTTCATAAAGGAAAGATACAGAAGGAAAATGGATGACCAAAAGGAGAACCATTTTTTCCACCAAGTTGACAGATGTAGATATTTTCTAAAATCATTGTAACCGGATGAACAACCAGATTCTCATGAATGTACATTCATTACTTTATATAATCTTATATATTAATCACATTGTATAACAACCTCGACTTCCCTAGAGTAAATGGGAGGAAATTTTGGTGATAAACATTTAACTACTATTGTATTTTCAAACTCTTGCAATACAATTTCCAGTTCTTCTCTCGTTTGTGTGTTGATGTGTTGGTGATCATGTGATCTTGGATTCATAGCTTAGTACCTTTCCAAAGAGGGAAGGGCCCCCTCCTTAGTAAATTACTTCATGTACATTAGCATATGATTTAATAATTCAATTATGTTCATTTGTTTCAGTAATCGTTTCATTTCTTAGTGTGCTACAATTCTGATTTCATAGAAACAATGTTGCAATTCATGAGTGGTTGATATTTAGTTAGTGTTATAATAATTCATAACTTTAAGTTGCAATTCAACTCCATTTCTATTTCCCTAAGTTCAAGACCGAAGATTCTAGGTATGAAAATTCACTTCAGTTTAAATTTTATTGTGTTGGAATTTTCGTTGTTGCAATTTGCATTAGTACAACTAGTGTCACTATGATTTCTTTTGTGTGGTAGCTTCGTTGTTGCAACTCCACCTGAAACTACACTTTATTCTATTTTCTTTCTCATTCATGATAGCTTTAGTGGTTTGAGATTGATAATTAACTTAGATAGTTACTAAATGTGAAAAAACACAATTGTTACAATATAACTAGACCTTCATTCTACTTGAGCAAGTCATCGATAGAACACAATGTAGATTTCAATTTCTACAAGTGTGATTTCAATTTTCACAAGTGTTATTTCAATTTACGCAAGTGTGATTTCAATTTATGCAAGTGTGATTTCAATTTCCACAAAGTGTGATTTCGATTCTTGCAAGGATCATTTCAATTTTGTATGTGTAATTTAATTTTCGCAAGTGTGATATTTACTTTCCTGTACTAGTATAATTTGGTGACTTAATTTAGTAACTTGAATCCTTGATTTGTGACATCAAAAGAACTACAAATACTTATATAAAACAACACTAATATTTGCATATATGGTGCATGATAGTTTGTAAGTAATATATGACCTTAGATAGATAATTAAATGTCCAACTCATGAGTTTATCTCTAAGTTAATTAGGAAGTAATTGAAAAGTCCATCATTTTTGGAGTCGTTGCCGGGGAACTGTAAAAATGATAGTAGTGTTGTTTATTTGTGTATATGTTTTTCATTTCAGTAGAATAAATGTTATGATTTATTTTCCATATTTTTTAGGATGATTTTATAATCTTTTATAAGCACAAATCTAGAGATTAGCAGAGTAGATTTATTATCTCTTCCAAAAAACCTTGAAAATATAATAGTGCAAATCAATCACAAGTGGGAAAGGATCCCAACCAACCAAATTAATTATCGCCTACAACTATTTCTCTTGTAGAAAGAAGAGTGAAGAATCTCCTCAAGTATCAGAGACTATGTAAGGATCTCTACACACTGATATTCCACTATTAGAGAAGCATATCAACAAGCAATATCATTAAGATGAGTTCTTTTTTCGTGAGGCACCTTTCTAAGTACATGACAACCCTTGGAAAGAAATTGCACACCATATTTTCAAGGAGGAAACCATGACTTTTAGATTCCCAATGAAAGAAACAGATGAGGAAACCCATATGAGGAACATCCCTCATTCTCCCTTGCCAAAATTTCATGGGTTATCTAAAGAAGATCCTGATACCTTCCTCTTTGAGTTCGATGTGATTAACAAAAGTTATGAATATGTGACAAATGCCCATAAATTGAATATTTTTCCCACCACACTTAAAAGTGTTTCACTATGAAGGTTTATGGGTCTATGAATGGATAACATTCACTTATGGGATCAAATGATGAAGAAGTTTCTGGACATGTACCAAGGCTACTGGAAGGACAAAGAAAAAATGGAGGAACTCTTCAAGATGATGCAACATGAAGATGAGATTTTGGAATATTACATTGAATGGTTCACCTATAACCTATAGAGGGAAAAACAAGGATACTTGTCTCCTGAAATGGGATGTGTCTTATTTCTAAGAGGAATCTGAGATGATTTTATGGAACTCCTCAACCTTTTGGGTGGGGTAAATGTTTCTTAGTTAGAATATGATATTATCTTGGAACTTTGCCATAAATATTGCAGAGGCACACCTAAAACAAGAAAAGGGCCAATATATATATTGGAAAGAATAGGAAAGACTATTGGAAGTGGACTAATGAGGGCAAAATTTGGGAAACGTTGAAAACCGTGCGGTTGTTTCCAGAAAAAACATTGAAATTTTGTTGATTTTAAAATGATCATAACTTCACTTCCTGGACTCTGTTTTAGATGATTTTGTTTTTGAAATTGGATATTTTTCTGAGAGGAATTCAAATATACAATTTGTTTCTAAAAATATTTCTAAGAAAATATCATAATTGAATATGATGTGCGCAGCTCCCTTTTTTTCTCCTAAGATGCATGCACTGCGCATGGAAAAGTGTCTGCATGTGACCCCTGAGATGCATGCCATATATCTTCCACATGAAATTCAAAAAACAAATCTGAAATGGAGTAGAAATCATCTTCAATTAATGGAATACAAATTTGTGTAGATACTTGTGTAGAAGACTCTTTAGAATAAAATGCTTGATCTTCTAATGGCTTCTATTCTAGATCTATCTGTTCAACCACCTGCATGAAATATTCACAATCTTCTTAATTCCTGAATAGAACCTCCAATATAGTCCATAATTCATTTGGATTTGAGTCTTGTGAGACATCATATACTTGGTGGAGAATTTCTGGAGAAATAGACAAGCAGATAAATCCTATGGCCATATCTTGTCTATTGAGAAAGTCATTTTTCTCATCGGTGGAATCAAACTCTACTTCCGTTGCCATATTTATTTGGTACAAGCCTATGAATCTGATCCGAAGCATAATTTTTGGCTTCCATACCAAATATTTATGAGGCGTGAGAAGTATTGTCGATGAATAATCCATCTTTTCTGCATTTTGCAATCTTTCGTACCAACAAAAATAATTTGGTGTGTATTTTTCATAGCAATCCATTGGATATGATACCATGTAAATGCGTTGAACATGCACATAATATATCTATCTAGAAAATACCACACACATTTGCAGAGAGAAATTGAGAAAGAAGAAGCAACAGAGAAATAATGGAAGAATTCTCATTAACCATATTCGACACTCAAAGAGTGAATAATTTAGAATAGATATATGATACATGAGTAAATAATGTGCCATAGTGGTGGTCTAGAGTTATATGGACACACACCAATAGTTACTGGAGTAAAATACCACCTAGTCTAGTCTCTCAAGTAGTTATGGGAGTGAATTGCCACCTAGTCTGAGTTAACTAGTCTATCAATCTTGAATTAACTGACTAAAACAGAGTGAAGTGAGGAGGATATTAGGGAATCATGAGTAATGTGATAGTCTGGTGATGATCTCAAGTAAAATTCACATTAGCTAGTGATTATACCATTGTTGCATGGTGATAGTTCCAATGTAGCATCTAGACTCCACTCAACTGATCAAACTGAAGAGAATATTCTCCCTAGAGAAATATACTTCCTAAAATATAGGAGACTGAATAATGAATAATAAACAAGGAAAAAGAAATTCTAGGTGTGTGTGAAGTAACTCCGACATTGCTCATCAATTATTTTCTTTACTTAGAAAAGACACTAAGTTTGTATGGACAGAGACATGCTAGCATGCCCTTGATGAATTCAAATTCAAAGTGTCTGAATCTCTTGTACTAAGAGGGCCCAATTGCACCCTCCCATTCCACATTTCCATAGATGCATTAGACACCATTGTCAGAGCCATTCTTGGACAACTCGAAGGAAAGGAACCATATGCAATTTACTATGTTAGTAAGAATCTCTCCCCTGTAGAATTGAACTATATAGTAACTGAAAAAGAGTTTCTTGCTGCTATTCATGAAATAAACAACTTTAGACACTACATTGTTGGATATCCTATCAGCTTACACACTGATAATGCTGCTATCAAATATTTAATGAACAAACCAATCACTAATGGCAGGGTCACTAGATGATTGCTTTTATTGCAATAAATTGATATTACCATTCTAGATAAACCATGAAAAGATAATGTAGTAACTGAATTCCTTTCTAGAATAACATCTGAAGATAATAAAAATCTAGTATAAGATTGTTTTCCATATTAAAACCTCTTTGCAGTGGCTACTAAATCACCTTGGTTTGTAGACATTGCTAAAGTTTTGGCTGCAAGCAAACTTTCACATTAGTTGACCCCCAAATAATGACAAAGTATAGTCAGGAAAAGTGAAATATTTTCATGGATTGATAACTTCCTCTTCTACATTGGGCCTGATTTGATTATCAGAAGATGTGTACAAGTTTTATGGAAATACAATTCCTATGGATTTGGGTCATGGGCCACAACAAATCAGTGGCCTTAAAAGAATTTTCTCAGAATCTAATTAGGTAGTTAATTAAAGGGAATTAATTGCAATAGCTAAATTTTGGAAAATAGGAAAGAGAACATACCTCGAACCCAACGTCTGAATTTGATCCCACTTGAGGTATTTCACTCCATCATTTCTTCATAATGATATTATGAAATTCCTTCAACCAAAGAAGTATGCAACTGCAAGAAGGTGGTTATTCACTAACTAACTAAATATAATCAATTCACTTTCTTTGTTAGATTAAAAATAAGATACATATAATCTCATTAAAATCATGAATTAACAAAGATAAATGGATGAGAATGAGAGTTATTTTATTGATAACAACAAAGGATTTGGTTACAACTTGTAACCACCCCAACATGATCCCAGAACTAGGCACTAAGTTCCTCCACCCAAGGCCTGAGATGAAAACCACTACCTCTGATGTTTTTTTTTCCAGCGGGTCCAAGGAAGCAATGGATTTCTTACTGATGGGATAAGGGGAAACATAAATTCTGAAAACAAGGGTTTTTAGGGGGGGAATGAAAATATCAGAAATAAAGGGAAATAGGGGCTTGCAGGGCTACAAGGAAGCTGCCAACATAAGGCTGCATCTCTTTGAAATGTTTTCCTCTATCCCAATACTATCTTTTATACTCCCTTTTGATAGTTGGAGTAGTTATGAATGAGATATAGGTGGCCAAGAACCTAGGGAACCCATGAAATCCACCCAAAATATCGGGTTTTAATATCGTTTTGTGCCAATTAAACATGTACGTGGGTTTCTAACTAGCAAGGAGCATATGTAGGCAAGTTTCTTTAAGGAGAGTCACGTACATCTAGAAAAATGGGTTTTTTTAAGATGTTTTTATAGAGGAAAAGGGGTTTTTTCTCTTGCAAAAAGGAAAATGGATGTAATTGAGGCCAATTATTCCTCATGAGCATATGTGGTGTCAAATGACGCTATAAAAGATTCCCCCTAATGTGTTAGGTTAGAAGAGAAATTGATGGCCAAAATACATTACAATAGTCATGAGAATGTGGAGGGGCCATTGGGTATGAGTAGTTGAAGAACAATCCCAGAAAAATACCTACAACATAAACAAGTAATATAATCTCTTCTCAAGTTAGGCATTTCCATGCTTGAGTGTGATGTAAGCATGGCAGCCAAATCAAGTACATTTTAGATCTAGTAGTAACAAAATCATAACTGATATCCATGGTCGTCGAAACTATACACAATGGACCCATGTGATATATCAAAGTAGCAATCATTTCTATGAGAAAATACACATTGGATCCATGCAAAAATGTATATCATAGCCATAGATGGATACATAGTGGAGCTATGTCTTATAATCAAATAGAGGATATCTATAAACAATGCATTGAACAAACCGATCCTCTACAAGTACCAATGTCAAAGAGGGTTGTACAATCAATATAAGTTGTGTTGAGAAAAATTGAGAGGGGGGGGATGAATCAGTTTTTTGAGCAATAATTGATTTTCTCTTTTCTTTCACTGAAAACGTTAGGTTACTTTGTAGAGACCAGCTATTGTATAGTCTTAAGAAATCATGAGTGCATTTAGAGATCTTATTATGAATTTCTTCATTCATTAGATGTATATCAAGCAATAATTCAGTGCAGTAAATAACAAATAAACCAACGCACATGAGTAAGACACATGAACACCAGGATTTAAGGTGGAAACCCAAATCGGGAGAAAACCACCGTTGTCGTTGTCTCTATCTTCAATAATTATTATTAAGAAAATGTTTTACAACATTGTACTAGTGCAGACTCTTACTAGTACGCAGGCTTCTACCTGCAGAAGGCTCCAACCTTCTCTCGTTTACCAGCCTTTCCTGGAAGGGAGCTTCAACCCCCTGAAGATAGCACCAGTTTCTACTGGTAGGATGCTTCTACTGAAGGCTTTAACCCTCAGACTCGCTGTTGACCTCGTTTCATCAATTTTCACACTAGATCAGGCAATTTCAACCATGGATTCACATGTGTTCTATGCGTTGGCCATCATCTTCTTTCAAAAGAGACAGTTTTGGCATCTTATTAGGACTTGTATTCCGAAATAATATTAATGCACAATTTTCTTGTGGCAATGACAACAACTGCAATTATCTCTAAAGGAAACACAAATCTACTGACTGCAAGGCAGCTGCTAAAGTCTCCTAAACACATATTAAACAAGACAATAAACCTGGAGATTATGCCTCTGCTCTTCTAGTTGCTAAACCCACTGCAGAGAACTCTCTATCAATGTAGATATGCCACCCCAACTGCCACAATGAGGTTCCTCCCTCCTCAAACCTTTCGTACAGCCTGCACAAATGACCTCAACAACCTGTAGATGTCCCTACTATCAGAAACTAGCCTCCACGTCCTGCAAAAAGACCCCTTCTTCCTATCAAAATCCTTACCGCCCGCCTTTTCTGCAGATCACAGCTAGAAAAGGGCATCGACCCCTTCTTAAGACCATGGGTCCAAAACTATTCAACCCTAACAACTTCTTTTGGTTTACTTCACGGTGCTCTTATAATCTTCGACTAGGGTTTAAGATCTCGGTATAATGAACCAATAATGTGAAGGGAAAATCGGGTCCCTATTGCTCGGGTCCCTCATCAAATTTGAATTAAACTTACGCGCCCGTTTTTAAATTGGGTTTCGACATTCCTTATGTAATGCTTTCTTTGCCTCTTGAGTTCGCGATTTACCGATCCCTGACTTCCTCCGTGGTCCTGACACGCGTCCCACCGAATGGACGGTTCAGATTCTGCGTCGGGGTTTCCTCCCCGATCCTTCGTTCACAGGAATACCAATTTTCCGATTCCCGATACGCTGGTCCTCCGATGGGCCTTTGACCTGCCACCTTTCCTCCAGGGTGGCCCACATGCTATTTGCCTTATCGGGAAATCACATATCGCAATTTCGTGATGTCTGATGCACTTGTTCACGGGACTCGCGAAACTCCGATTCCTGATTCTCCTATGAAGCACCAGCCACCTGTCCTCTAGGGTGGCCCACATGCTATCTGCCTTGTTGGGAAATCGCATATCATGATTTCGCGATGTGTGATGCAATTGTTCACGGGACTCGCAAAACTCCGATTCCCGATTCTCCGATGAAGCCTTTCTCCCGGTGGCGCCTGATCAGTGCCACGCGTCCTTCCAAATGGACGGTCCCGATTATGTCAGGATTTCGAGATTTTTAATGTCCCGGTTCTCACAACCTTGAGAACTTCGATCTCCCGATGGCTTATCTTCCTCACAGCTTCTGCAGATCTGACGGCTGTCGGCGACCCTCTTCAGTGATCATACGCGCCCATCCAAAACTCAACCATGCACTAATTTTCTTACATGAAAACTCTTTTTCTTCCTTTGCCTCATCCTTTGCCATCAATGACAATATTTCCAACAATCTCCCCCTTTGTCATTGATGGCAATACTCTACCTCTGTCTTTTTCCTCCCCCTTTGCCATCAATGGCAAGGAGTGGACAATACCATGCTCCCCCTGAGATCGTGTTGCATCGTCATAATGATCCTTTGCAGATGACCAAGGCACCCTCGTAGTCAGAGCATTTAGAGATGCTTATCA
Source organism: Picea abies (assembly GCA_900067695.1). Taxonomy (NCBI): domain Eukaryota; kingdom Viridiplantae; phylum Streptophyta; class Pinopsida; order Pinales; family Pinaceae; genus Picea; species Picea abies. The sequence goes on along the minus strand of CBVK0100410483.1, from coordinate 2,136 downwards.
TCACCGTACAACCAATTGAGGCTTCTATACTTAGGTAGACCTGATCCTCTAAATGGCAGAGACTACTCCCAGTTTTTGGCGGAGATATTTGAACGCTTCCCTGGGTAGAGGTTTGGTAAATATATCAACAACTTGTTCTTTGGAGGAAACATATTCCAATTTCACCTTTTTCTCAAGCACTTGTTCTCGTAAGAAGTGATATTTGATGGGAATGTGCTTGGTCTTGGAATGCATAACAGGATTCTTTGAGATACTGAGGGCACTTGTATTATCACACATAATAGAGACAGGGGTTGAACATTTGATTTGAAAGTATTGAAGGGTTTGCATCATCCAAAGAAGTTGAGTGAAACATGATGTTGCAGCCACATATTCTGCTTCTGCTGTAGATAAGGCAATGGAACTTTGTTTCTTTCTGAACCAAGATACTAACCGGGGCCCCATGTAGAATGCACCACCACTAGTGCTTTTGTGATCATCAACACTTCTAGCCCAATCTGCATCAGTGTATGCATGAAGAGTAAGATCAACATTCTTTGGATAACATAGTCCAAAATATTGAGTTCCTTGTAGATATTTGAATATTCTTTTCACATCTTGAAGGTGAGACTCTCTTGGATTGGCTTGAAATCGTCCAACAATCCCAACTGCATGCATAATGTCTGGTCTTGTCCCAGTGAGATACAGTAGACTTCCTATCATAGATCTGTATTCTGGCTGATTCACCATGGGAGAATCATCATTATAACTGATATTACATCCAGTTATCATTGGTGTACTTACAGGTTTGCAATCTTCCATGCCATACTTCTTGAGAATTTGCTTAAGGTATTTTGTTTGTGATAGGAAAATTCCATATGTTGCTTGTTGGACTTGTAATCCAAGAAAGAATGTTAGTTCCCCCAGTAAAGACATTTCAAATTCTTGCTGCATATCAGAAGCAAATTTCTAACTCATAGAGTCTTCATTACTTCCAAAAATGATATCATCAACATATACAACTACAATTAGTAGTTTGTCATTTTCAATTTTTGTGTATAAGTTTCTATTAGCAGATCCTTTTGAGAATCCTTGTTGACGGAGATATTTGTCAAGACGAGAGTACCATGTCCTTGGAGCTTGTTTGAGACCATAGAGGGCCTTTTTAAGTCTACAAACAAGTTTTTCATCATTTCCAAAGATGAATCCTTTTGGTTGTTCTATATAAATTTCTTCTTCCAGATCACCATTGAGAAAAACAGATTTAACATCCATTTGATGAACTTTGATTTGTTGGAAGCTTGAAAAGGCAAGAAACATTCTTATGGCTTCAAGTTTAGCTACAGGAGCAAAGGTTTCTTCAAAGTCTATACCTTCTTGCTGAGCATACCCCTTGCAAACAAGTCTAGATTTATTTCTTATAACCTCACCATTCTCATTTAGCTTGTTTTTGAATATCCATTTGGTTCCAATGACATTTTTGTCATGGGGTCTTGGTACTAATTCCCAAGTGTGATTCTTTTCGATTTGATCAAGTTCTTCATTCATGGCTTGAATCCAACATTCGTCTTTGATAGCTTGATTGACATTGTGAGGTTCAACAGTGGATAGAAATGCCAGATAGCTAGAAGATCCTACAAGAGTCCTTCTTGTTTGTATACCTGATCCCTTATCTCCCAAAATTTGAGATTCTGGATGATTCTTTTGAACATATTTGGATGGAGCCTTTTCAGATACATGCTCTTCAGGTTCTTCATTGGGTTCACTGTCTATATCATTCCTATTTGATGTAGAATGATGTATGTCATCATCTTCCTCAACAGTTGTTTGCTTTTCTTCTCTTGGAGCTGCAGGAGACTCATTAATAACAACATCAATACATTCAACAATCTTCCGAAGCCTTTTATTGTAACATTTATATGCTTTACTCCTAGAGGAGTAACCAAGAAATATTCCTTCATCTGCTCTTGGTTCAAATTTTCCAAGTTTTTCATCATTATTTTTGATAAATCATTTGCTTCCAAAGACTCTAAAATGTTTTACAGTGGGAGGTTTTCCATACCATAGTTCATAAGGAGTTTTATCACTGTTTATACGAACATGTGATTTATTAAGAATATTTGCTGCTGTATGTGTTGCTTCTCCCCAAAATGTATC
>CBVK0100410482.1:0-12463 GCA_900067695.1 Picea abies | reverse complement strand
AAGTTATGTTTAGAACCAGTTAGGAACCTCTTCCTTGGTTGAGAGATCTTTTGACAAAACCAAGAATTCGAGCTTAACTGCCTCCTAAACTCAAATGATTCTCCCCTTATTCTTCTCACCGGGATTAACAGTTCACCCAGAATAGGGAGCGCTCCTTGAAGAAGGTCACAGAGCGCTATAACGCTCCCAGAAAGGTCCATAGAAGCGCCAACGCTCCAAATTTGGGTAACGCTCCTGCAAAGGGGTGGAAAAGCTTTATAACGCTTCTTAGCCATGGTGGAGGGGCGCCAGCGCTCCTCAGGTAGTGTTAGAGGAGCGTTCCCCTCCCAAAACCTTGATTATGAAGCCTTCCAAGGTGTCAAGAGATGCTTGACTTCAGTAGACCAATTTCCTTCCTTCAAACTGAGTAAATGAGGTGTTTTAAGTGCCTCTGTGATGTCGTCATTGATGTAACATAATCCAACAGTATTTACGACACCCTTATTACCAACTTGCGACATTTGCGACAAGTTGTACAGGAGTTGCGATACTTGCGACAAGTGAGAGGTATGTGCGACACTTATCCAGTTGAGTGATTTGGATGTGTAACAGTACAGGAGTTGCGACACTTGCGACAAGTGAGAGGTATGTGCGACACTTATCCAGTTGAGTGATTTGGATGTGTAACAATCTATATCCCATTGTAGTCTGTAAGAAAAAGGGACAATGAACCTTTCTTCAGGTGCCACAAAATGCACTCATGCACCAGCCCCTTTGCAAGACAGGGCACCGTCAAAAAACATTTTTTAGATACCGGTGCTACACATATCCTCAGTCATGTAACTTGAATCTTCATGCTCTATATCATTTTCCTCTATGCAACCATCTAAACCGTTGTCAAAATATAATATACAATTTCCTAAATCTTGATCTGCAATGTAAATAGGGAAATTGTTCAGATTTTGGGGGTCGCTTACTATGTATGCTAACCTCATCTCCCTATACAACCAAGTAAATTTCCCACCAAACACAAGAATCATGGCGTATGTCATATCCAATTAAAGAGAAAACCCTAGCTTTCCTCCCCATGACCTAGAAAATAGTAAGTCGTACTTGGGGGGAATATCAGCAATGACCACATCCATCAAGATGCTCTTAACTGGGACCTGTGCCAAGGTGAATACTAAATCCTTTATCATTCCCATACACTTAACTCTCCTTGAATCAAATGAGTAAAGATATCCATAAGGTCTGGTGATCAGGAGACCCAATCTTTCCATAATAATTTTAGGCATCACATTATGTGAGGCTCTGGAGTCTAGCATGCAATTATATAACAGTTGATCGTACACGTTTAAGGTGATATAAAAGGGAGCAACAGTGTCTTTGGCTCCTTCAAAATGTGGACCAAAAGTGATGTTGGTCTTATCATCTTCCAGGTTCAAAACGTCAAATTGGCTTTCTAGCTCTGAAATGCCTATCACTTTGGTAATCTACTTTCAATAAACTGGGTTTTCGCTAACTCTACCAGAGGAATTGGTATCTTAAATTTATTTATCTCATTTTTGAAACTAAAAACTCTACTCACCTTGTCTGTTTCTCTAGTTGGGACTTCCAGATCCTTCCTTTCCAACTTATTTGTATGGACTACCTTATTACTCATGATATTGGTTAAAGGTGTATTTGTATTAGCTACTTCGGTTTCTTGTGTTTTAGTCTCAACCTTTTCTACTTCGGCTTCTTGCATGTTTACTACTTTCACTTTACTGTTAGGTATCATGGTTTCTTTTGGGGTAGGCTCATAAGTTTGACCTCTTGGGAGAATTTTCTTAGGTTGAGTAGTTGAAATAGGCTTACCCTTAGATCTCAAGATATACCTAGGTTGGACCTTGGCCATTATCATACCGGTTTCTTCTTGGTAACTACAAAGGTCAGTATAATCTCTTTCTTCACCTTCAATAGATGATTGTTGAGTGTTTAGAGATTTTTCATAATCCTCTCTAGTAAAATAAGGTTGTGTGCAGTCATCACCCAAGTTTGTGACATCATCATATAAATCTCTGAAATCTTGGAGATCATTCGCTCCTATAAAATTTTTGTTCTTTAGGGGAGTTTGTATTTTCTGATCTTCATTTTTTATCTGTCTTTGCTGATTTGGGGGATTGGGATTCTTCCTAAAATCCTTTTTGGAAAAATAATCAACTTTGGCCTGTTCTAGCTCCATTCTGGATATATTATTAGATAGTTCCTTAATTACCCTGGCCATATTGTCTACTTTGTCATCTGTGTATCTATTAGACCCTGACGACCCTGCTTGTTCTCTAAAGCATCTAGTTTCTCGATTTCCTGCTTCTACTTTAGCTTTTAACTTACCAGAGGCCATCATATTTGACTCAATTTCTACAGCGTCATCTTGCATTTATTTTAGAGCATCTCCCCTTCTTTCTCGTAAAAGAAGTGCAAAATCTAGTTCGAAAGCCCCTGCGAAAGTTACTTTGGCTGTGGGTTGGGACGGTTTAACCTCGGCTGGGATTTTGTTATACAGCTTGTTGAATCTTTGAATAAACTCCATAACTGTTTCTAAATTCTTTTTTCTTAAAGACCCAAACTTGGTTAAATAGTATAGGTGGTCCTTTCTTTCACCCCATTGTCTAAGGAAAGCATCTTCCAAGGCATCATAGGACAAGATAGATCTTGCAGGTAGACTCTGAAACCAAGTTCGGACCTGAACTTCAAAGGTTTGGACGAAAATTATCGAATACACATCTTCATGTTTGAGACCTATGATGTTTGCGAATTGATCAAAGAAATTTTGGCTGCATTCAGATCTCCTTCACCGATGAATTTTGGCAAATTTTTTATATAATTTTCGGGAAGGTTTTGCAAAGGAATGGGTAATACCGAAGGAGCATATCTTGCTACCACTTTAGCAAACACTCTTGGAGGGGGGGTAGGCCCTTGGCCTCTAGATCCTCCCCCAGGAGAACCTCCACCTCCTCCTCCGGCGGTTGCCATTGTTATTAATGGAAAGTTGTAAAGGGGGTTTTGGAAGATTAAAGGTGAATATTTACTTTCTTCGTGGGGTGAAAAATATGAGGATGACTGGTAAGGGATGAGAGGACCTAGCTCTTCGAACTTGCAAGATATGTAGTCAGGGGAACCAATGGGTGTGGAAAATTTATGTGTGAAGTATTCTTCGAGACTATGTGAGGTCGTAAAATTCAACTGAAGAGTCGATGATATATCGACAATAGATAAATTTTCTACAAGACTTTTTCCTTTATGTTCTACAGAGGTTATCAGACGGGTTTCGCTTCTAACTTCGAAGCAGTTTGATGTTAGATCCTTACTGTCAAAAAGAGGTTTGTGTGAAGTTGAAGGTTCAAAAGAACTCTTGGTCTTCAGTTGTGGGTATTTAAGCTGATAGAATGCAGGGGTCGGCTTAAGAGAACCTCTTGCCTTTAAAATCTTCTCAAGATCGGTAACGGGTGTGGCCTGCTTACCATCCAGGTTTTGCCTGATATTCCTTCATCTAGATGCCAGCTTATTAATCGTGGAGTCTCCAAGTGAAATATTGGAAAACCTTTAAAAGGTGTGCACTCTTTGATCACTATCAAAGGGTGTCACTTTCAACGAAAAATATCATTTTCCCTGGGAAAACAATTTCGTAACTTCAGTCCCCGGCAACGATGCCAGAAAGATGTTGTTCGAGAGTCTATACTTAAGGCTTAGACATACAATGTCTAGGCATCCGAAAGTGAGTAAGGGGTAGAGAAGGAATAAATGTCAACCTTCAGCGAGGGAAGCTAGGGTTGATTTCTAGGTTGTTGTCTAGCTTCCAACTATTCCTGGATGTTTATGTCCCGTTCAATTGCTGCCCACGAACGTTCCAATTCTACCTGGGTAGTGGCTATTTTAAGAATAGTATAAAAGAGATTCAAGGCAATATGTGTTTGATCTGATAGTCTGGGTTCAATATTTGGTTGTCTTGTCATAGGGATAGTCATAGAGGAACAAAATGATAAGAAAATCTCAAAGAATTTTTTTAGATGTTGTCTCGATTTCGGTTGTATAAAGCAAAGTTATAGCTCTGATAGTGAAAACATGATGCAAACCAAAGGCCCTTTCCCGTAACTGACTTATATTTTAATAAATATGTATGAGGTATAAGAAAAACATTAAGCTGTATATCATGTAAGGCTCCTATCAAGGGAGAATATCACTTATAAACATAAGAAGAAAAAGATAAAGAAATAACCTGATGAAGCATAAAATGTATATAGAAATCTAAAATGTTCACTGGTCTTATACCTGCTGATAGCCGGTACAGAGGAAAAATGGTAAACAATATAGAAAACTAAAATTTATTCACTATAGTAGAGGTTGTACTAAATTATAGTGAAACATTCATCAGATACATTTATGAAAATAAATGAAATATGAAATATAGGGAAACAAACTCATAACATAGTCTTGATGGAATCGAGAATCTTCGGATTTGCTTTGTATTAACTCTCGAAGAAAAAATCTCTATTACAATCGACCCAAAAAAGTCCCTACCTCTTGTTCCTTCCTTCTATTGTATATTTATATAGATTTACATATGATGGAATCTCAATCATTCCAGGATTTCCAGTTACAACAAGAAGGAGATCAATCATTTCATTTCTTTATCCTATGTCCTTATTTGGTACCAAAAGCCTCCCCCCCTTGCATGCTCAGTACAAGTGACACATTTTTCCACCAACCGAGATATCAACCTTGAAGGTTCCTCTTGACAATTGGCCTCAAAAATGTAACAATCTTTAACTAATTCTAGCAACCTTTCTTCCATCTATCGGTCTAGGGTGTCAATAGCACACAATTGCACACTTGGTTTAATAATCCATTTATCTATTTGAACTATGTCTACCAGAGTTACTTGTGAGACTTCGGCCTAATCTCTTTCTTCTTTCTCATTTATATCAAGCGAGAGTTTCTCCATATTAATTTGGCTCAGTGTCTCAGCATTACTCTCGCTATCAATGCCTAATAGATTTCCATCTATAGAACTGAAAGCCTCTTCACAGGATTTCCTTACCTTCTCGGCTTGTAATTTTCCTTCTAATATGTTGCATTCCCATTCTTTCAACAAAATATTACCTCAAGTCTGTTCTGAAATGGAAAACTTAGAACTTTTTCCCGATTCCCTATTTGTTATAGCTATTATAGCCTCTTGAAATGTGACCCAAGATGCTCTAGATTCTCTCTCTCTGACATATAAGTTTTCTAATACTTGATCAATAAGAAGACAATTGTCCCAAATCGTCTCTACCTTAGCAAGTAAACTTTGCTGGGTTGTAGAAACCCTGCTACGAATCTCCATAGCCAGGGACTAGAATATCTCGATATTTATAACTTGGCTTTTGGTGAACTCTAATCTAACCTGTAGCTACCCTATCAAGTCTCTTTGTTGGCCTACCTATATTTGACTGGTCTGAGCTACCATCTTTGCTTGTTCGAGCTTAGCTTTGAGTAGCTCAATTTCCTTTTTATCATCCATCCTTGCTTGTTCTATTCTTGTGTTTGCCTGGTCTTTAGTAGCTTCTTCTGCTATGGCTAGTTTAGCTTCTAAGGTTTTGATGAGGTGATTTTTTTTCTTCAGCTGATTTTTCAAAACCCCGACTAAAAATTGGTTTGTCGTAGCATATGCCCCTAACGTTCCGACTATTTCTGTCACCAATTCTTCATTCTTCATATATTTTCTGTCGGTCAACACCTTAAATTTCTTGGTCATTGATCCTACTTCTTGATAGAATTCTCTTTCTACCATAGTTTTTCTCATCTTATAAAAAAAAAACTCATTTGAAGGGAGCTCTTCCATCCTTATAGGTCTCAATTCTTCATTTAAAATCCACCCTGTGTCTATGTTCCTCTTAGTTGACTATAAGGGAGTAATGGAGGCAATGGGATATCTGATTCACTTAGCTGATTGGCCTGGAGTGGCAAGTGGAGTCTTCTTTTTCGACAGATCGGGAGTTTTCATTTTTGGTTTAGGGCTCCTAGTTTGCTCTCCCCTATCCTCATGTTTTTCTTGTATGGGTGTTGTATCTTTGGAGCCTTCAACTTCTTTTCGTTGCACCTCTGCTATTATTGGATTCTCACATCGCAATACTGGGGGAAGACAACTCTGTCCATGTTCTTGGAATTTTAAAGCATCGGCCCTCTCTTCGTGTGCTAGGGCTTGTATCCAAGACAAAACCTTGGCATAAGATCTCGTGCCTTAGAAAATGTCATCCGAGGGTGAATTTTCATGTTCGAACCTTCTAATCCCACAATTGGCTAAGTGATTACTTACAACCCTATGTGGATCATGCCTTTTGAATTCGACATGAACCAATTTCAGGTGCTCTAGGGTTGTTGCTTCAGCTTTAGCATGCCCAAAATCTAACAAAGAATAGGAACTTAAATGAGTAGGAAAAGGTGGCCATACCTTCTTAGAATATCCCTTAAGCTCTTTGCTTACGCCACAAATTACGGTTTGTCTGGAAATCTCACGACAAGCCATCCTATTGGGTATGAATAAAGGCAAGGCATTAGGAGGAACAAAAGAGCCGAAAACCCTGAGATATGAAAATTCTGCTTCCACGTAGTAGTCGGCTATATTGCTCAGATTTACCATGGTATTGTCTGAGATCCTGGGTGGCGAGTGGATGAAGATAGTGACATGCAGTGGTACCATCACCCAGTTAAATATTTCATGCACAAAATATGAGGCTTTTTGTTCCCACAACTTTAAGTGGTAGACGTGGATGGGCTCAGCCTCCGATGGAGTCCAGCTACAACTCATCAAGGGAAAATGTGTCAGAAAACACATGGCATCCATGATATATGCAGACATAAAGAATGAACCAATATTTTTACTCTCCTTCTATGCTCGATACTCTGTAACTCAATTGGTCAAACTGTCAGACAATAGTTTAGCCCAATCGAAGGAACAGCCTTCGGCGACCCTGTGAATTAGAGGCACCCACTGAAGGAAAAAATTCATGGTGTCCTCTCTCCCATATAATCTATAGGTCATCATAGCGATATATTTGAACTGTGGATCTAGAGAAGCTATTGAATATATACCATTACATTCTGCCCTGAACTTCGTAGGGTGTGAAACCCAATCTTTGATTAAACCAGACATAGTCTTGTTGTATTACACACATTCCTTCTGTTTAAAATTCTCCAGGAACTCGGCATTGTAAACAAATTCTAACATGGCTGGCAACTTGTACATAGCCTACAATTGTTTGGGTCCGAAAGTCCCAATGGTGACCCTCTACTCATCGACGATGGTTTTGGTTGGTATATCTACATGGTCTAATGCCCACCAGATCATATCGTAGTAAGGGAGTAGACGTGACCTAGCTGCTACTTTATGCATTTGAGCCTAGATGACAATATTATACTTGGTGATCAAGTCATCTTTTTCATTTTCACTGGAATCATCCAAAACATATACCAATTAAGACTATAGAACCTCATAAATATATGACCAGGTCCTGATAGAGTCAACACTTCTAGGTGAAGTATCAGAAACGTTGTCTGAACCTTGTCCTGAAACCTCAACATTGGATTTATATGCTTTTTGTGGGGCCATGGCGGGGGATTCTACTTTATCTCTCCTACGATAAAAATACGTATACATACAGAAATTAGTTTGCTCACAAAAAGCTGGCTCTGCGTAGAATAGAAATGAAATTTGAGACAACAAATAAAAAATCCATGTCTTCGACTATTTAAAACTGGGTCGTCCTTAGGGACAGAATGGTCAAATAATTCTTAAATATAAATTTAGCAATAAAAAAAAAAACCTTACCTATCAATTCGCTTCATTTCTAATTAATGCCATAAATTTTGACAGTCCATAATGCAAGTTGGTGCAAAGAAAGTTTAAAATCACCTCGAAGACTATGCATATTAATTTTCGTATTAAAACAATGAAAATGTTGGCTTAGATTAATTAATTAGGCCTTTGTTAATTATTCTTTCGGCATTCATCTCATCGGGAGTTTTCACTTTAACCCTTTACACCTATAAAACCTGAGATTGCGACAATTAGCTTTGGTTAATACAAAACATAACCATGATTAGGCGTTTAATTAATTACATTTTTATTTATATCGCGACTTCGCGACTCGAGAATTTACATTTTTATTTATATCGCGACTTCGCGACTCGAGAATTTGAAGGTATAGCTTCCGGGAGGCTTGTATGCCGAGTTGTGAAATCAAGAGATCACGATGATATGATCTAATTAAATTGGAGGATAAAACCAGATTAAATGTTTAATTAATTATGTTTCTATTTTTATCATGACTTCGCAAATTGGGGCTTTGAATGTGTAACTTTTGAGGGAAAATACGTCGAGTCGTGAATTCCTGACAGAGCTTAACTGCGGCTAAACTTTTTACCTTAATATTAACCTGGGTTACTAAAATAATAATATCACGGTTTCGGCTATCGAGGTGATGACGATAAGACTCTGGGAGCTAGCAAATGTCGAGACACGAAATCCTGATGATGCTTAACTGCAGTTTAGAGTATTTTTACTCTTGGTAATGATCTAGGTAAACTTTTAAACTATGTAATCTATAATTTCTGACATGCGAAATCCCAAGGTAAAAAGGAGAGACTCATTTAAACGATTAAAATAAATCATGCCTTAAGAGTATGATGAATTTCGTTGTTTGCGTGATGATACTTCTGAGATTTTGGAAAAAATAAAGGAAAATATGAAAACCGGCTTTCGATTTCAAGCATTAAGATATGAAATTTTAAACAGGCTAAAAAAAAACAAAGGCGGCTCCAACAATCTCCAGGCTCCGAAATGAGTTTATAGCTGGAATATAGACTCTCCCAAGTTATTCATGTTATTTCATATGACCGCGAGTTATGACCTGACACCAAGACAACAAGAGTCAAGACCAAAACTACATGAATCGTCTGGAGTGGCAAACCTTCAAAGTTCACAATCTGACGTCGCATGTCCCCAGGGATTTTGATGGCCTTGATTTACTTCCGTACTTTGGTGTTTGAGAATTTCAAACATTCCTACACCTCTTTCCTCCAAGTTACTTCGTATCTGGATTTACAGATCGAGTGCCACGCGTCCATCTAAATCAACAACTTGAATCCACTTTGGGACTTCAGTGTTTGGGAGTCTTGGATACTCACACCACCTTTTCTCTTGGAGTGTTTTCTTCTAAATTTAAGTATCATGTTCCATGCATCCCTTTCATTCGATGGTGAGGATCCACTTTGGGCATCCCTCTACTCCGCATTGTTTTTTCCTGCTTCTGAAGTACTCGATCTACTAATGCATGTGTCCCACAAATCGATGACGATAAATTACTTCGGCTCTTAAGGATTCAGGAGTTTCAACCTCTCCCCACTCGCTTTCTCCCAAAGTGATTTCACCTAAAGTCGAAGAATTTGTATCATGTATCCTCTCTCTCAAATCAACTATATAGACAAACTTTGTTGCTCCACATATTTCCAAATGAACTCACTAATAACTACCTCTTAATACCCCAGTGTGGGCCACTCTGAGAAGGACACCTGTAATCACCATGAATCAATACATGGGTCCCCACGTACTCTTGATGTTATACCCATATTCCTTCGATCAAACGATCGAGACAGGTCCCAAAGGATCCATGGATCCACGATCCACATTACTTTGTTACTTCGTTCTTTGGGAGTTTTCGCATTACTAAGATTCTATTCTCCCAAAGAGGTCAACGCTAGATGGACTATTGCATAGATATGATGATTATGATGGCTCCCAAGAATCATGAGATCTAAGGCCCAGATTAAACTTCTATACTTCAGGAATTCAGTTATTTTACCTCCCTTACGATGAACTTGCTCAATTTTTCGAACTCGCGAAGTCTAAAGGACCCAAGGGGTTAATTCCCATGCTCTTTCCCATATCCAACAGTCACAACAAACCTTGTCTCTTCCTAAACAGATTTCCTTCGTTCATCTTCCATAGAAAGGAACCTTCCCTCTGGATACTTCAATTTCTCTATTTCTTCTTGAGATTTGGTAGGTTTGAAAGGATTAATAACTTTCCACTCTTTTTCTTGAACTTAACAATTAGAATAATTCTTTTGTGCACCCCTTGTGCTCATTCATCAACTGTAGAAATTAAGAGGTTATTGGTCTCTTCCTACCTCATAGAGAGCTTGTCTATATGTGCACTATCCCTCTTAATATTTAATGGAATCCTTCATCCAAGGGACTCAGTAGAACTGGGAGTGTCGACATGCATACATGAAACTATGCCCAAAGTCAATGAACTCATAGTTCATTGCTCTAGCTTAAGCCACCACAGGGCTGAAGCATTTACGAGTACATGTCATGTTTGAACCACATAATTCATTACTTTACTAATTACACATTCAAACAGAAATAAAAAGGATCTAGTATAACCATCAAGCAATCATGCACATCCCTGAAAACATTCACATTATATCCAAATTTATCACAGAGCTACAACTCAATTATAAAGGGTATGAGAATACTTATCTATTACAAGTTGTAGTTGAATAACTGACTGTGGGTATGTTCCTTTCCACCCAACCATAGGCTCATAGGAATTCATTCTTAGCACTCTGGCCACCCTTGTGCTAAGCCATGATATCACTACAGAATTTGTGCCATCTCTCAAAGACACACTCTTTATCACTACGACCCTATGAGGTTTAGCAGATGCTTCCTCGGCATCAATCTCACGTTCTGGTTTTACAGGTCGTGTTCTATGCAGTTCCTTTTCATTCATGCATCTCCTTTTGAGTGTGCACCCTTGTCTAGTGTCTCCTCTCTTGATTTCCCTCTGTATGTATCTTAACTTCCTTATTTAGGAAGGTTTTCTGACCTATCCTGTTCCTTCTATGAGAAGGAAGTTCGGGTATGCAGGTATTTATGGTAATTTAGGCGGACAACCCATGTTTCCATTCATGAGGTTGATTGCATTCCTTTCCTTCATTAACTGATTCTTTCCTCTAGAGATATCATGGCTCGTACTTCAAGGGATCACCACCCCAACAGTCATTTATGAGAAATTTAACAATAACAAATTTACATCATCCACATGGCTTAGAATGGTAATCCTATTTTATGATTAATTACAAGCTGAGGGAAACAGGGGTGTTACAATCCTCTCCCCCTTAAAAAGGAACATCATCCTCGATGTTCTTTCTCAATAACACCTGTTATGAATTTCTCATTCAACCACTTCAGAAGTCTTGACCTTCTTTCTCGGTCAGGTACTTTTTCAAGATCCTTAATCTTCGTCAACTTATTTCAATAATTCTTGGACAATAGTCAAATTAATTATAGTCTCATGTGTAAAATTTTAGATGTTGCATAAAATTTCTAGGAAAATTTCATAATATAGCACAATAATTATCTACACAGTTTGTTGATTTGTATCCACATGGTTGTCTTGTTATCTAGGCTCACTATTTTTCCTTAACATACACATTGTGTGCATGATCCAAATAGTTTACAAGAACTATCAGTGTCTCCTCTTCCTTGTGGTCACTCACCCTCCGAGCCGAGGCTCAAGCATCCCCTTCTCTATTATACAGTTCCTCGGGTGATCCATCTTTCCTTGCCAAGGTTTTCTCTCACATGAAGAACTACCCATCGTGTGCATGATACCAATAGTTTAAAATAACTATTAGATTCACTCACCCTCCAGGCCCACGCTCAGGCATCCCCTTCTCTCCTATACAGTTCCTCAGGTGATCCATCTTTCCTTGCCAAGGTTTTCTCACACAAGAAGAACTACCCATCGTGTGCATAATACCAATATTTTACAAGAACAATAAAAGTATCCTTTTCCTTGTGGTCACTCACCCTCTAGGACAAGGCTCAGGAATCCCCTTCTCTGCTATACAGTTCCTCAGGTGATCCATCTTGCCTTTCCAATGTTTTCTTGCACATGAAGAATTCGAGAGACTTTATCTAGCCTCATAGTTGAGGTGTCCCTCAGACTTTCTCTGTCGAGGAATCCCTCTGGCTTTTGTTACCTCAACACAACATATTCTAGGCGATCATGGCTTACCATGGGGTTCTCATGTCTCAATAGTATACATTCTTCACGCTTTTAAAGATTGACAGCCTTCATCTATAGTTTCTGGACAGATATTTTATTCTCACTCGTATCACAAACATACAAAAATTCATGAGACATCACCATAAATTTTAAATTCAATTTTGTTTTGTAAATCTGTCACCCACAAATTTTCAAATTCCACATTTTTTTTTCATATTTGTTCTACACAGGAACCAAAATCATAATTATGAGACTTTCCTTCCCATAGTAGTTTGTCTCAACAGGAAATTGGTGTTCCTTATGGGATCACAATGCTACCATATCCAGGACCCTTTTCTCCCTACAATTCATTCTTTACATAGCCAAACAAACTATTAGTCTCTCATG
>CBVK0100410481.1:0-12463 GCA_900067695.1 Picea abies | reverse complement strand
TCTTCCGATCTCACAACTTAGAGAGGGCTCTCTCGTGTCATTGGTTATTTCTTTGATAATCAATGGCTAGATTTGGTTTTGTTTTGGGTTTTTTTATGAATTTGTTGGCAAGGAAGGGGAGGGACACTTGGGGCTATGGAGTCAAAATTTTGAAAGTGAATGAAAACAATGACTAGTCAATAGAACTCTCCAGAGGATAAAGGCTAAATGAGGCAATTAATATGAGTTATAAATTGAATTTAATCAGAGTGGTAAGACAAAGGAGAAAACAAATAATTGCATCAGAGAATTACTGAAATGAATTCTGAATTAGTTAAGAAGAAATACACACAATTTAAATTTTTTAAGCCGAGAGTGTCACAAGAAGAATTATGGGCCTTTAACACTCCAATCTAAATAGATGAAAATGTAAATGGAATAAAAGAACATAGAAAATACATACAATGAAAAGAGACAAAACTCATATCACCACCATTAGAATCTTTTCATAGAGACTTCAAAAGATTTTGCATGTGTATTCAATTCAGCTCTAGAAAATTGCAATTTAGTTCAGAAACAAAAAAAGGTTCCCTTGCACTTCTGCCAACCTTAATTCATTCAGAATTTCTAGTACTTATACAATTCGATCACAATGGATGAAACTGAAACGTTTTAGCTTCTAAAACTAACTACAATAATTTCAACTGACAGTCTCGACATGCGAACCAATTTACAGTTATTAAACAAAAATGTTTCATAAACTAACGGTTGATTCCTCTGACTAATCACTTTTTGTCCTCTCCATATGGCTTGCTCTGATCTCCTATCGAACTCGCCAATATGGTGACACCTGGAGGCTATTCATTGGTCCCTGGAAAACTGCATTTTGTCTTTCCTAGCCACACGATCTCCTTCCACTATGAGTCAGAAGGAATCTCGTAATCCATCATTCATTTTATCAGGATCTCCAATTCGATGCAAGTAGCATAAGTCACAGTCGGCAACCCAATCTTTACTATCTTAAACTGATTTAAAATCTCAAAGTTTGTGGCCAAATATTGCACCAAACTTAGTCCCTTTGGGTTCTCCTCCAGGCCTTTAAATTTGGAATGATCCATTCTGCACTGGGCGAGGAGAGAGTTGTATTCCTCTTGATCGTATAATTTCCCTTTGCCATGCCAAAATGATGGGAGACCTTTGATAAACAATTGTTCAAACAAATCCTTGAATTCCTGTATACTTTTTTCCATCTATACGACTTTGGTTTGAACTGACTTGAGTAAGTTGTTCTTAGCAATGATCCTCCTTCTATACATGTTTTTCGATATCGGGGGAGAGGCAAAGCAGTTTGGGGTAGACCTCTTTTCACCTAGATATGCCTCTAGTGGTGCCACATGTTCACAATTTGAAACCATGTTATTTCCATAGGCCCACTCCCAAGAAGTTAAACTTCATGCAAGTTCCCGTCTGATATGCTTTGTGACCGTCGATTTGGTATGTTTTCAAATCTTTTTCCCATTGGGCCCCATCAAACCCGCACCTCTGCTATATTTAGTCCTTCTTTGCTATATGTCAACTTGTCCTCCAAACTCTCATGCCTCCATACTGATGTATCTCCTCGCCAAATTATGAGACTTGAATTCCATCAAAAAGAAAATTGTTATGGTGATAACACCATGGATGTGGATTCCATAGTGTGGTAGAAAATCCTTATTTCAATCATAATCCAATTTCAGTAGTTTTATATGATAGACTTCATAGTCATGTGTAGTCATTTATTAACCAAAATATTTTTAATGAGGATAGAGTTAGAAGTGATCTGGATTGAATAGAGAAAAAAAATGAAACACACACATAAATATAGCATAGAGGATAGTAATATATTGAAAACCCAACTTATATTAATGAATAAAATAACGAAATGTTGTAGAACACAACCTGGCCAGAATAGTGGTAGCTTATCTCTGAAGAGAGAGATATGGAGGCTATGATCATTTGCATAAATATAATACAAGAGGCTATAAACATAGGAGGAAAAGCGCCAAAAAGTGTTTTTGAAAAATGTCAAAAACATATTTTTGGGTGTTAATTTTTACATAAAAATTTTGGGAACGTAACTTCCACATACATTATCCATTTGGCACACATAGTGGCTTGTCGGAAATATATAAATGGGGGAAACATGAAATAGTCATGATTGCTTGTCTAAAAATCTCATTGAGGGCCTCAAAATGGACCTGGAATTTTAGGACCTAGAAAATCCTAGAAAATCATAACAAAATTTCCTAGATGGAGAACCATGTTGAGTCAGTGGAAAAAATGGGTGGCCACCGATATCCACTTGGATAAATCCTCCTCCCTTAGGAATAAATGGTCTTCATTGCATCAAATTCCCATATTATATGGGGAAATTTCTGTTGAATCTGAATCTAGGTGAGCCATTTTCCTTGCTAAAGAATTTGTCCTACTTTGACAACCTGATGGAGTTGTATGTTATTCTAGTGGGGACCCTTCATCTTGATGTCCATTATCTGATCCACTATATCCTACTGAAGGAATTCATGATTGAGTTCTATAATATCCAATTTCTCAACCACCTTCTAGGTGTCCAATGTAGGTGGGAAACCTACTCGAAGTATCTCCACATTAAATACTACGTGTAAGCCAAGAAAACAAGGAATACTAAATTCAAAATAATTTTCACCCACAACCTTTTTGATGGTGTAAGGTCCATACCAGAGTGGTCTAAGATTATTGTGGGGACTTGTGATGAACTCTTTCTACAAATCCAACCAAACCTTGTCACCGACTTGAAACTTGTGTGGAATTTGATATCATTCATGTTGTACTTGGCATTGGCCTTCTACAATGTATCATGAACCTATTTTCGGAGGTGTTGGAACCGTTCAACAAATTTGGCTGCTCTTTCTTCCTTTGTATGGGAATGGGAGGAATCTATCGGTGAAGATGGAATGAGAAAATATACATCAATAGAAGGCAATGGATGGAACCCCAAGCATACTTGAAAAGGGTTGTGGCCAATAAAGATGTGGAGGGTTATGTTATAGCTATGCCAAACATATGGAAGGGTTTCATCCCATGTATGTAGATGCTTGGAGCTATACATGTGAAGGATATGCATAATCATTATGTTGATCACTTCCATTTTCCCATCTATTTGGGAGTGAAAGGTAGTCAATTTGGTCAACTTGGTGTCCATTAGATACCATAGGCTTGTAATGTCCCCATTTTTGGATTCCTCTACTTTGTAGTTGAAGGTGAACTTATGGAATTATGTTAGCCTGACCAAAGGAGTAAATTGAGGTTAACAATGAGATAAGGAAGTTTGGAGGAGTTATATGATTCTCTTAGACGTTCTCTTATCAACTTTGATCATCAATATCACTTATGCATTGTTCATTCTTGGTCCCGTGGCATTCTGGCGATGCTCATAAATTGGGAGTATTATTGAGCATAATTTAATTAAATGCACTAAAGGTGTTATTTGGATCATATTATTTCAGGAGAAACCTTAGTGTAATATCTCACTGGAATCAAGACAAAAATATCTAAAGGTTGAGATGATAAAAAAAAAGTGACTTCGAGTGGCTGGAAAGGATTTAAAGTCAAATAAATCACTTTTTGGAGTAAAAAGGTTTATTAAATTAATAAAGTGATTTTATGAGAAAATATTAAAGATGAATTAAAAGTCACTTGAGGGGGAAAATGTGAAACAAGGTATAAAAGAGAGACAATGGCTCATATTATCTTATTATGTTGATGATTATTCAATTTGATTTGGAGAGCTCTTGGAGCCTTTTGGGTTTTGAGGAAACCCTCTGTGTTTGGATTGGTTTCGGTTGTGAATTATTCCACCCTAGCTAATCAAGTTTTCGTGGTGAAAGATCCACCCTAGCCATTCGGTGGGGAATATCTTTCAAATCTTCCACTTGCTTTGGTTATGAGTAAATATCTGTATTTTGTTGCAACTGATTGGGGTTTCATTAAAGACGTATTTTCCTTGGGAGAGAAATGAGACGAACAAAGTTCGCTCACACAAGAGTTATCCAAAATACTTGGAATATAACAAAGTAATCCATGTAGGAATGTAAATAATATATAAAATAAGAATAGATAAGATAAGATAAGATGATTACAATTGAGAATGAGGGCTCATTTATATACCCACACATGGGTGCCCTTAACCAATAGTCATGTCCTTTGAGACATGACCTTTCATTATTAATAATTATTATTTATTAATTAATTATTATGTTATGAATATCTATTTTATATGTATATTTATGTTCATAACATTGCCTTCCCCTTAAAAATGCTTTGTCCTCAAAGAATACTTTATGGAAGACTTATCTATTGCTCTAGCTTGTAATTAGTGTCTCATTCTTCTTCATTATTGAGTTAGTAATCATTGAGGACTTGAGATGATAGGATCTTCTAAGTGCTGAGCAAAATTGTCGCATTGTAAAGGAGTCTTCCCATCTTAATCTGATCTTTTGCATGGGGACTTTATAGGGTTCTTGGAAAGAACTTGATGTATTTCAACTCCCATGATAACTTCTATTTTGAGCATCACTTCTAGTGGAAGTAATATTCTTCGACATACTGGTCATTTGTTTCTGTTGATACAAGATTTGGCTAAAGTATCAATTTTTGTGATTAGGATGTTGATAAGTCATCCTTGCAACTCGATCCTTCCTTTGTATACTTGTAGCTTTTTGTTGATTAAATTTTGGAATTGAGTCTTCTTGATATTTCTGGCTTGTTTGTACCTTGACATTTGAAGACATCTTTACATCAGCTGGATTTGCCTCCTTTTGAGTTGTAAGGTTGATTGGGTCTGTCATCGTTTCCTTATCGACTAAAGATGGTTTGCGCTCTAGATTTTCTTGTAAAGTATTCTTATCATGCTTCAACTTTTTAATCTGAGTTAATAAATCTTGATTATGAACCCTTAGGCGTGAATTTTCTTCTTCATCTTCTTATTTGCTGACTTTATTTTTTTTATTCTAGATTCTTTTTTCTTTCATCCTTTAAGATTTTAATTTGTTCTAGTAAATTCTGATTAAAGTTCCTTAGGTAGGATCTTTCTCCCTCCTTTTTGGTTAATTTCTCTTTGGGACCTTGATTTTCTTGTTCAAACTTTTGAAAACACCGCTTCTTCTCCTTGGATTTCATGATTTTTGCAAGTAATTTATGATTATGATTTCCTTGGTAAGAAATCTCTTTGTATTTTTCAATGATGATTTTGTCACATTCTTCTTGTCGGTATTGCAACTTTTGTATTGATTTCTGGTTATCTGGAAGGATCACTTATGATATGTCCTTCGGGTCTTCTGATGATGGAGCTTCTAAAATTAACTTCATTGTAGCGTCCTGTAATGTGAATTTCTTCTTCTTATAAGAAAATGTCAAAAACTTTCTCCTTGTGTTGAAAATAAAAGTACCAAATGTATCTACCCAAGTTGACCCTAGAATTATATCAACACTATCTTCATAGATTGACACAACATTGAATTGAGCTATGATTTTGTAATCGCCCATAGATAGTTGTAGGTTCTTAATGTCATATTTCTCATTGGAAAGACACATGTCATTTGCAATTATATTTGGCTCTAAAACCATTAATTGGTTTGTCAGGTCAATGTTAATGTGATTTTTCCTAGCGATCGGGCAAATACTGATATTGATATTCTTTCCCTGAATAATCCCATTAACTTTTAATAAGGGATCCACATATTTTTGATAAGTAGGGGGGAATCTTCCTTGTTTTCCACCACAAAACTCCATTTTTTTTTATAAATATATATATTAGTCTTTTTCACCTTCTATAACTTATTGGACCTTTTAATTAACTTGGAAAAGAACCCTTATATATATATATATATATATATATATATCAATGGGTTATTTAATAATCTTCACATTTTTTCAACCTTCTTAATATAATATAATAATATACCTTTATAAAAATTACTCAATGGCTTTGAAAATAAAAACTCCTCGAGTACCCCCTAGGTTATGATTAAATAACCATTTCCTTTTAATAACCTTCCTTTGAATTGGTCCTTTTATAATTTTTTTTTTCTTTAATTATATATATATATATATATATATATATATATATATATATATATAGAGAGAGAGAGAGAGAGAGAGAGAGAGAGAGAGAGAGAGAGAGAGAGAAGTACTTTGGCTCAAGGATTGGATCATGAAGGACTGTGATTCAAGAAAATCTCAAATAGGTGGAGGACTTTCATATGGATATCAGTACGGGTTGGGGAGAAGAGAGAATAGGGCAGCCGTAAGGAGATCCAGAAAATTTCAGAGCCACAACAATAATATAGAGTTGTACACACTTCACCATGAGGATAGGCATGTGTGTATGTGAATTTCAGTAGAGGAAAGTGCATATGTATGAGAGATACAATGAGGACAAACATGTACATGTATGAAAAGTGAAAGTATGAGGCCATATAACCAAGGAGGAGTTTCTAGGGTTGTAGGTGTTGTCTATAGTTTTATGTATTTCTCAGTGGGCCATTTTCCTAGGTTTGGGAGCCCTTGTAACTTTTGATATTATTCTAATGGAAAGATAATTTGAAGGGAATATATATTCATGTATTTGAAATTGGTTTCTTTGCTTCCACTAATTTTTTCAGTTAATTATTTCAACAAGTGTATTTTATTTTGTGAGTTACTAATTTGGTTTACAAAAAGGAAATGCCTAGTAAACAATTTACCTCTATGTCAGGATTAGAAAGTTAACATGGTATCAAAGCTCTCACTCTAAGAGGAATCCAGACATTAGATCCACAACAATTAGCAGTAGATATGTCATATATGCAAGGATATCTTAGCACATCTATAACCAATAGTAAAAAATCAAGGGTTGTGTTGGCATAGGGGCAGACCCAGGGTTCAACTCTAACAACACACCAACAAGCCCTAACTACTGGCCCATTTGGAAACACCTGCGAAGCAGATGAAGTCTCACCTGAAGTAGCAATAGGGGGTTGCAGGACACAGGTGTCTACAACCAGAGGAAATGCAAGGTGAATCCAGAACAACAACGCACTATAACCCAAAGATCCCTTAGAAGTCTTACACATAGCTTCTTGAAGTTAGATTATACCTTCTATCTTTAATAAGGAAAACAACAATCCAATAATAGTATAACAGATAAAAAATAACACAACATGAACCATAAAAAACAACAAGATTTATGTGGTCCACCCTCTCCCTAGGGCTACATCCAAAAAACTGTGTTTCTTGATATATTAGATGAAAACATACAGTTCTATTTGTGCACTTAGCTACAAATATCTCTCTCTTTCTCTCTTTATCTCCCCTCCATGTGCACCCAACTACAGGGTTGATCTTCGCACCTAGCTGAAGATCCATAATATAGACTCAATATATCTCTCACCAATAACAATGACAACAATAATCAGCAATAACCATAACCAAAATACCAACCCTCTTGACTCTTCTAGACCTTTATTTATACATTACATGACTCTCAGACATCCTTAGATGGAAGCCTAGGTGTCAAAACCCTAGATCCAAAACCCTAGGTCGACTTGACCCACGTTTTCAGGGCTTCACCAACCTGTCCTTCCTTATTTTTCACAAGGTGCTCCAAAGCATCCGTTGGTGTCTTATTCGGCTTGCTGAATTGTTCACAATCCATATTCTTTGATGCTTTATCTTCCTTGATCTTCTCTTTCAATGACTTTCTTTTCCTTTAGTTCATTCCTTCTTTTTTGCTTCTTTAACCACTTCGACCCTTCCTTAGTTTATGTGCCTTCTGTGCACTTCGTACTTCATCTTTATTCTTCCTTAATCTTCACTTTCTTCCTTAATCCATTACCAAGGGCCAACAGGCCCCCAACACTCACATGTGACTCATCCCGAGTCACTACAGATTGAGCTTCCCATATTACTTCGACTACAGACTACGCAGAGCAACCTATGTCTTCTGCTTTGTCCCTCCCTATTATGTGCATAATGTCTTTTCTGTGTCTGGTACCCAATTTCAACTGCACCTGGTACCTAAACCCTTCTTCTTGTGATTTTACTAAGAGCTGCGAGGTAGCTGGTTCTCACAATATAGCTTTAACTGACTTCCATTCACTAAACCATCCTTCCATTCTCCATTAAGAGTCTTCAACTACACATCTCCACCTTCTAGAACATAGGAAACTTCGAATGGCCCAAGCCAATTTATCCTGAACTTCCCTGGATGCTTCATGAACTTGTTTTTGTATAACAATACCAAATCCCCTTGTTTAAATTTTTTCCTCTTGATATGTTTGTCATGGTAAGATTTTTCTCGTTGTTTTTGTACCTCTTGATGAAATCCTGCAATAAACATGTCTTCCTCTAATTCGATCAACTGCGCGAGCCTTTCTTGAACAACGCTAGTATCATCCATATATGTAAATGATGCAATTTGTAAACTAGGAACCAAATATTCCATAGGTACCATTTCTTCCATACCATAAACTAACTTAAAGGGATTTTGCGTTGTTAACTTTTTGCAAGTAGTTCGATAAGCCCATAACACTGCTGGAATTCTTAAATCCCAATCATCTCTGTTAACACTACAAATCTTGGTCAACATTGTCTCCAAGATCTTATTGAAAGCTTCAACTATACCATTTTCCTGTGGGTGGTATGGTGTGATCTTCTGATGGTGAAATTCAAACTCTTGAGTCAAGGCTTCAATGGTTTTGTTAATGAAGTGTGTACCTTGTTCAATCATAAGAATCTTTGGGCATCCAAATCTAGTTATGATATCATCAAAGATGAATCATACAGTTGTAGTTGCACTATAGTCCTTAACTGCTCTTGCTTCTGCCCATTTGGTCAAATATTGTTTAGCAGTGATGATGTATCGAGCTCATGTGCACCTTCATGGAGGGTTGATAGGTTCCACAAAGTCAATATCCCATTTCTCAAAGGCCTGTAAGGTTAGATGAGGTGCTAAAGGAATTTTTTCCCTTCTAGAAGGCTTCCCTATCCTTTGGCATACATCGTGAGCTCTCTAGTATTCCTTAGCATCCTTATGTAAAGTGGGCCACCAAAGGCCAATTCTGAGAATCTTCTGCACTGTTGTTTTCCCTGCATAATGTCCTCCTGCGATGCCTTCATGTGCTTCTACTAAAATAAATGGTCTTTCTTCCTCCATAACGCATCTCCCCAAGATCTCATTTGGTCCCATATTATATAGTTGTCTAGCTATAAGTTGAAAATCTGCAGCACAGACTACCAACTATTTCTTCTGAATAATTGTATATTCCCGAGGTGTCATTCCTATGGACAAGAACTGGACTATCTCGACGAAGTGATCATCGACTTTTTTGATGGCCAAAAACTGTGCATCTGGTAGTGTATCATCCAAACTGGTAGGTTCCTCTCCATGTTCTAGCCTGGATAAGTGGCCAGGTCCCTTATTCATTCTCCTTGGCTTGACGACAATCTCAAAATCATATTCCTGGAATAATAATAGCCATATGCATATTCTTCCCCCCAACACTGGCTTGTTGACTAAGTACTTTAATGTAGAATGATCAGTGAACATCTTAAAATGTCCTCCCAACAAATAGTGTCTAAACTTTTGTAGTGCGTATACCATAGCTAAGCCTTCTCTTTCAGTGGTAGTATAATTTATTTCAGATGTAGAAATCTTCCTACTCGTAAAGGCTATATGGTGGTCAATATCTTCTGCACCTGGTTGTGCTAAAACTACTCCTAATGAAATCGATGAAGCATCGACATGAACATTGAATTCCTTACTCCAATCTAGGAAAATCAAAATAGGCACAGTGATCATTTTCTTCTTTAGTGTGTCGAAGCTCTGCTAGAATTGATCTGTCCATTGAAACTTATTATCTTTCTTTAATAGCTTCTCCATAGGTGTTTTTATCTGTGTGTATCCATTAATGAAATTTTTGTAGTATCCAGTGTGTCCTAATGCAGTGCGCAACTGTCTAATTGAAGTAGGGAGAGGTAGATCAACAATGATAGCAATTTTGGATGGATCTACCAACAACCCCTGCTTACACACAATGTGGCCTAGCAGCACTCCAAAGGGTGAAAAGAAAATATACTTCTTCAGATTCAGGGCAATTTGGCATTGCCTGCACTTATCTAACATCAATCTCAAACATTCAATATGATTTTTCAGTGGGCTAAATACAGACCAATCATCAAAGTATGCCTCTAAAAAATTGTGTAAAAACTCCTTAAATGCTTCGACCACCACCCTGGAAAAGATGGTTGGTGCATTCTTTAACCCAAAAGGCATCAAAGTGTACTGATAAGAACCCCATTTTGTTGCAAATGGGGTCTTATGCCTATCCTCCTTAGCAATTCTGCTCTGGTGATAACCTGAAAATCCATCTATAAATGAATAGACTTATTGTCCTCCTACATTATCTAGGACCTCATCAGTAAAAGGTGTAGGAAATGGATCATGTAAACATGCATCATTCAATTTCCTTAGATCTACACAGATTCTGATTTCTCCTGACTTCTTATCTTGGACCACCATAGGGATGATCCATTCAAATTATTCAATTAGTTCTATGATTCCTGCTTCTAGCATTCTATCTAATTCAATCTTAACTTTCTACTTGTACTTGGGATTTATTCGGTAAGGTCTCCTTGCATTTGGTTTCAAAGGAATCTTCATTTCTCCCATGGGTCCTTTTATGCCCTTCATGTCTGTGAACTTGGTTGGAAACAAGTCCTGATACTCATGCAGTAGTTCTTTAATATTATCAATAGTAGCATCATCCCAATAGTCTCCAACATTTTCCAACTTAGGGGTTTCCTCTGTTCCAATATTAACCTTCTTAATTTTAATAGGATGTCCAATAAAAGGTAATTCGATCCCTGGCCCTTCCATGTCTCTTCGACCTTCAATTTTTGCAATGTTTACATCCCTAGGGTCATCATCCTCATCAACATTAATATTATAACAACCCTATAAATTCTGAAGAGGTGTAGTCCATTCATCTTCTTCTTAGGAAAAAGGGAGGTTATGTGCCTCTTCAAAGACCTTTTGTCTTACAATTTGTAAATCTTGATCTACCGTAGGGTACTGAATTTCAAATAGGAACGTAGTTATAAAGTTCTAGGTCATTCCATACCAATCTGTAGTGATGAGGCATAGTTCTGCTTGAAGATACTAGTTGATAGGCGTAGTATCCAAAGTGTTAATGAACTTATGTACCCATTGTTCTTTAGGAATGTTTCTCCAGTGATCTAAACATAAAGAAGACTTGTATTCTTGAAATTATTTGCAAGTTAATTTTTATGTGTTAAAATGAAAATGGATCAACTTTTCAACACAACTTTAATAGGATTTACTCATTCAAGATGCATATAAACAACAGCAAAATCAATGAACAGAAAACACATAACATAGCAAATGATAAACGAGTTCACCCCTCTCTTAGGCTACATCTCCTGGTCCATCTTCGAATGGATCATTTGTATTATTTGCTCAAAGTGCTCAAAAATGTGCTTTACAATGCTCAAAATTCCAAATAGACTGCTCCAATGGCTTCAGAATGGCCAAAAACCCCTAGCTGGGCTTTTTCGACACCACGTTTGGCCAAAAATTGAAGAAGATAGGCTTCCTGGAAGTCCCCCCCTTCAAACTTGTTGTCACTGCATCTACAAAATGCACCCTTGTTGGCTCAACCTAGCCCACATGCATATTTAAGCATAAAAACTTAGCACCGGGCGCAACCGCACAACCAGTACAAACTGTCGAACGGTTACACGTCGGCCTTGAACTACCAAGGCCCATGGGCACATGGTCACCACATGACCGCGCACAATACACAACAGGGATAAAGTTCAAACCGTATACAAAACCGTAGGATTAAACCGCGTGCATACACATTGGTCACATGTTATATTTCAAACCAGGCGCATTTCAAAACGATTACAACATATATATATTACGGTGGGTTTAACCGTTCGTAGCACCGGTTGTATGCAATACATATATAACCCTGGGCTGGGGCTTAGCCCCGGCCCGGTTCACGCCCCAATACACATTTTTGCAAATACAAATATATTAAAACACATACATATGTTAAGTAACACATGCGGGCATGCCCGTTGGGAGGCCTTTCCCAAGGCTTTACCCTGCCTGGAGGTCACGGGGTCGACTCCTGCCAAGTGAAAAGATTTTAAACCAATAAACATGTGACACGTGGCAGCCATTGATTGGACCACATGTCACCATCCTATTCACTACCAACAAGCCATGTCACATGCCAACTATCTCAATAGTTGCCTACCACGTGTCATATGGCCTGCCACATCAACGTCCATATGGACTATACGGACTGTACAGTCAACACCCCTATTTTTTTGCCTATTTGTAAATTTGAACAGGTGAGATCGGAAGAGCGGTTCAGCAGGAATGCCGAGACCGATCTCG
>CBVK0100410480.1:0-12464 GCA_900067695.1 Picea abies | reverse complement strand
TTTTTTAATGATACGGCGACCACCGAGATCTACACTCTTTCCCTACACGACGCTCTTCCGATCTCACTAGAGATGTAATTGATAGATCAAATGAACATGGACTGACACGGGTATTGAGACAATATATTTGTGACGACTGACTCTCGAGGCGGATACTTCCCTTGAACATGGAGGCACAACAGTAGAAACATGACATGGACAAAAACTTGATGATGCAGTGGATGCTGTGAATTATGTTAGGCAACCCAAAGGAGTGAAAGAAACTCAAAGAATTGGCTCAGTGCAAAGGTTTAGCGGATTAAAATGCGTGCGAAAGACACAGTGCCATGTTCAAGGGTGACTCTAAGAATTACTTGGTAATTTTCTCAAGAGACTGCTTGGCTTGCTTCTTTCAAATTTTCCCCCATCCAGATAGACGAGTACCTCTTTTTGATTTAATGAGCTCGAGGAAGATAACACATGCTCGATATAACCCACCTTCGGTAAGTTCCTCTTCTTTTGTTTAACGAACCGGAAGAAGTAAGGGTTTAGTCCCATATGGGCCTGTCGATGTTTCTTTTAACGAGTCCAAAGATAGGAAACTCGAAGGTTTTTCATGATTATAGAGTCTGGAAAAATACTTAAAAGAGAACTCTCTCAGTTCCTTTTTCGTAAAGTAGTCTGATGAGACCGAAAGAGAGATAAAATATCGCTCAACAAACATTTTCTTCAAATAATTTAACGAGCGTGAAAAGAACAAGGTCGCTCGATAATATTTTCATCTTTAGAGAGTCTGAAAAGAACTTAAAGATGACTCCAATGTTGTCTTTTTTCGTAATGTTAGTCTCACGAGTCCAAAAAAGAGATAAATTATCACTTGAAAGATGCCCTTTCAAACCATTTAACGAGTGGGAAAGAAAGCAAGATCACTCGACAATCTTTTCATGTTTAGAGAGTCTGAAAAGAGATTAAAGGAGACTCTAGGGGGTTCCTTTTTTGTGTATCCATACTGGTCCGAAAAAGAGATAAAAGTCTACCCAGATGCATTCTCATGTATTTATGAGCACGAGAAAGAACAAAAACTAAGCTCGGTATGCCCCTAGCTTGAAAGCTAGTGGATTAACTCCAGAAAGATCATCGAAGACTGGAGACATGCCCTCCAAGCTTCAATTCATTCACCGAAGGATAAGGGTGGATGAAAAGAAGGTTCAAGAGAGGTGACTATTTCATTTGTTAACGAGCTTGAAACAGGAGAAGAACTATGCTCAGGACCTCTGATTCATTTTTTAACGAGCTTGCCACAGAGAAGAGAAACTATGCTCGTGGTTTTGTCTGGATCATGGCTTCCAAGAGGATAATGCTTTGGAAGGGTACCATGTCAATGGATAAAACTCGGTCATGGCTTCCAAGAGATCTTCACTGGATGGAAGAGAATCACTCTGGAAGGAACACATGTCGAGGGTTGTGACAGGGGTAAGGAGATCAGGCCCCAATAACCCTACCGAAGAGATCACCATGTCAACTACCGAATCCAAATTATTGGAAGTTGAGGTCATGGGAGACAATGCCACATAATTGACATGCGGCAGGGGTGATACTATCTACATATAGGAACCACTTAGGGAGGTAACCTAGTCGAGGCCGATGAATGAAAGTTGATCAATAGTCACAATTATTCCATCGTGAGGAAAAGATATCACACGGAAAAGAGTGGATACAATAGCTTCCATGGCATAGAAATAATTCTGCCCAAGGAGTAAAGCGAAATCCAAGGGGTCTCGGACTACCATGACATCGATAAAGATAGTTTTACCTCCCAAAGTTATAAGAAACTGAGGAAGGATCCCTAAATGTTGACTAGTTCTTCTGTTAAAAGCTAACAGATTCTGTGTAATCGGTGCAAGCTGCGGACAACCCAAAGCGTACCAAGCAATAGAAGACAAAATACTAACGAATGCACCTTCATCTATCAGCGTTTGAGGAACTTCCCGACCATGAACTTGTACTGTAATTTGGAAAGGAATGTGGGAGGGAAGATGAGGTCTAGTTAGCACACCCCAATAAAAAAGGATGGCCTCATTACTTGGAGGGGGTTTCGCAGGAGAAGGGGGAATGCCCCCCGGTACGGTAGAGTCTGTATTAACGAGAAAAACATGGGCAGTATGGGGTATACTCTCTAGAAGGAGAGTAGGATAGACCGATGATTGGATCGGATCAACCAATGGTGGACTTGGATAGAACACTTTGGCACTCTTCAGAGGAAGAGTGGGACTAATTGAGGAAGAGACTGGATCAGTCACTTTGACATTCCTCAATGGAGGAATGGGATCGACCGATAGCGAAACTGGATCGACCACTTTGGCACTCTTCAGAGGAAGAGTGGGACTGACCGAGGAAGGGACTGGATCAGTCACTTTGGCATTCTACAATGGAGGAATGGGATCGACCGATGGTGAAACTGGATCGACCACTTGAGTTTCATTCTCCAAGGGAAGAATGGGGTCAACGGGTGGAAACGGATCAACCGCTTTAGTGTCACTCTCTAACGGGAGAGTGGGATTGAACGAGGATGAAAACAGATCGACCACTTTGGTGTCACTCTTTTGATGAAGAGCGGGGCTGATCAATGATGGAATTGGATCAACTACTTGGGTTCATGGTTGAATCGAGGAGGAAACTAGATTGACCACCTGATCAACCAGACTGATTGGGGATGGAACCAGATTGATCAGTCCATCAACCAACGATGGGTCAGAGGAAAGCTTACGATAACCTTTTGGAAGTTGAAGTTTTTCCAAAAGAGAAGAAGCCTCGTCCATGTGAGGACAAAGGTGAGAGTAATGATTACCTTTACATAACATGCAAGGGAACTTGACAGTGTTCTTCTTCTTACCAACCTGAACATCACTAGTTGACGGGGTATCATCGACATGACCGACAGAGGCCGATGATGTGGAGGACCACATTTCTAAGACCTGGGTAAGACCGGGGCAATCCCTCAGAAAGTGGTCACCCTTACAAAGGTTGCAAGGGAATTTGGGTTTTGGATTCTTCATTTTAATCTTGTTGACCTCATCAACACTCCCAGTACTATTAACAGTAACTGGTTTCTTAGAGCCAACATCTGATTTTGTTGGGACCTTTGTCCTTTTCGGGTTCTTCTTCTTCTTCTCTTTTCGTTTCTTCTTCTTCTGATCAACCTGGCTACTTGCTTTAGAGCTTTCACTAGGTGAAGAAGGAGAAATGGAAGGAGAATTGATGGACGAAGAAGGTGAAAAGTCGACATGAGGTTGATGTGTGGGTGGTGTATTGACATCCAAAGTATTAGGTGCAACTGAAACATTGGGAGGATTTGGGATCACCAGAGTGGGGAACAAGCAAAATGGTAATCCAATAGTGAGTCCTGGAAGACTCAGTGTGGCAACATATGGAGGACCAAAATTTCCAAATGAAGGAAAGGTATAAGGTTCCCCAGGAGAAGGGGTTCCTCCATTGGTACTCCCAGGATTCGATGCCATTATCACTGACTCAACCTAAGGTCCAATAAGTAAAACAAAAAACACACACTACGAATCTGAGAAGCAATCAATCAAACAAACCTTCCTACGATGAAACCAGTAGTTGGTGATGAAATCCAATGTCACGAGATCAAAATAGGAAGGGGTGGGGATAGAGCGGGTGGATTAGTTACGTTGGCGACTTGCTTAACGAACTTACGCCTTGGTGCAAGCTTCCACATAGTAATTGTGGATTTACCCTCCAAGGAGCCCGAGTAAGTTTGACCAACGTCTGTTCAGGGTACAGTGAGACTTCCCTTCACTGTCACCTTGTGTGAGACCCTAAAGATTATGGCTATGAAGGTCACCAACTCATAGTCATCCCCTGGGTGGGTATAGCCGACAGTCCAGACGGAACGTATGGGCAGGATAACAAGTCTGAAATCAACTTGAAAGGCTCCCACACATAATCATGGGTATATCTTCCAGTGGCCCCCAATATACGATCCGACTACTACAAACAGTTGAACCACGGAGGGATAATCTCCGTAACTCACCTGAATGCGACCTCGTGCATAACCCCTGTGTGAGAGGGGGATCTGAGCAAGCCAATATGACAATTGGATTTGACTCTCCCTACTGCAAGATACTAAGTTTGTTTGATAACTTTGGAAAGTTATCCTTTCAACCTATTCCAAAGCCCTACACCTTAAACTAATGTAGGTTTTCTAACAAAGATGTAAAAAGTCTGATAAATTTTAGTTAAGCGTTGATTTTAATGGCTGTTGTTTACTCAGAGGGTGTATGAAATTGAAACTGATGGAATGATGACTCAATTCCAAAAAATATGCATGAAATATGATAAGCAATCATTTCTTTTCAATGAATACCTATCTAAGGGAAAGAGGAAGAGTCGTTTTCACTATCAAACACTTGACAAGGAATGCCCTCAATCAATTTTGTTCTCAATCAAATCCAATACGGTGCTACAACATTTCATAAATGCAAACTAATATGAAAACTAATAATTAAGATGTACTTTTTTCATTTTCATGTGAACGATGATCAATTCAATGAAAAAATTGTCCTCCCAAACTACCCTTTCAGATCAAGGAGATTCGGACAAGAAAACGCAGATTTCACACAAACCACACACCCTTTTGCAATCAAACAAGAGAAAGAAAATCAAAAATGTGAAAGGAAGGAGAAATGGATTGGATCATATTACCTCAAAGAACCAAATGAGAAGAGTTATAGATTTCAGATGTCCTTCACTAGAGTTCTCACTCAGTCGGATAGGAGAGAAGAAAGCAGGGGATCGATTTCAAGCTCTCAACAACAAAAAATCAAAAAATAAGGGAGAAAGGCATAAAATATGAAAAATAAGGTGTTTACTTCTCAGGGGGAAGCATGTCAAAGGTAAAAGGAAGCATCATTGAATCACAAAGCAGCTCAGCAAGTGAAGAAACAGGGTCTGGACTTCCAAAAAATGGAAATTTTGAAGAGATTTTGGGAAAAAGAGGGTTGGCTCTCTGGTATAAGGGCCACTAGAGCATTATAAATCTATTTCCAACACTTCCAGGGAGTGTTGGTGCTCTGCTAACATGGGCAGGGGGGCGCCAGGCTAAAAAAACTCACAAAAAGGTCCAAAAACTCAAAATTTTGATCAAATTTTGACAGGTAAGCTGAGTGTGATGGGGTAAAGAGTCAATCAGCAAGTGAAATCAGATATGAAGGGCTGAACAAGTTTTGACATCAATCAAAGAGAAACACAAGGTATTATGAGGAAAAATCAAAACCAAAAGTTTTGATGCGATTCTTCCCAGCGGAGTCGCTAGTTTCTGTTGAAGGAAAATCTCCCTGCAGACAGGTAGATCTCCTCTTGAGAGCTAGACTCTTAACTCTTAAGACAGAAGACACTTAACATGGACACTGACTTCCTTTCATATCTATGCAAACTAATGCATGAGGAGGAAGGAGAAAAGGAGTACCTTTTAACGACGTTTGTCCCTGCACACTCCGAGCTGGGCTCCAATCTTTCGCTCCTCGATGAGCTCTATAGACAAACAATAGTACAACCACTTCCTACTCTATTGATATTAGCTCAAAATAGATCTATCTATCATAGAAAAGTTCATGTACAGTTAAACACAAACTAGAAAGAAACAGGCCAAGCGTGTTATATTAATGAGAACAATGACATAAGTAGCTTACAATCGTAGATGCAAATGTGACAGCTTTGTCAAGTCACCTTTTATCTAACCCTTGCTCAAAAGATCCACGATCTGGACGACAACAAATTTATTGATTACTTTCCTCCAGTTCACTGTGTGTTTCCTATGAGATCATAGGTTTCATGCTTACAATTCTTCCCCCTTTTCACCATCATAGAGCCTGTTTATATAGGTTTAGAGAGGCTTAACCTCTTGAGGTATATTTAGGGTAAGTTGAGGAATTCCCTCCTTAGATCAGGGATCTTCTCCTAAGATCATGATTGAACTAGGAATTCGACTACAACTGCCTTCCAAACTTGAAATAGCCTCCCCTTATTCTCCTCAACAGATCAACCGCTGCCCATATTAGACAACACTCCCTCAAAAGGGGCATCAGGGTGCTATAACGCTCCCTAGTAGGCTCAAAGGGAGCATCAACACTTCAAATATTTGTAGCGCTCCTTCATAGGGGTGGTTTAGTGTTATAACGCTCCCTATCACCTTATAGGGGAGCGCTAGCGCTCCTAAGGGTGATGTAGGGGAGCACTCCCTTCTAAAACTCTAGTTTGAGAGCTCTTTTCAGGTGGCAAGAGATACCTGACTTCGGTTAGCCATTCTCTTTCTTCAAATCAGGTGTTTGAGGTATTCTAAGTGTCTCCTTAGTGTCATCATTGTGGCGATATGATTTGTTTGGCATTTGCGACACTTGTGAACAACATGCGACACTTGCGATAGTTGTGAGGAACATGTGACACTTGCGACACTTATCAACGTGAGTAATGTTGATGTGTAACATAGACAAAGGCTAAGTACTAATGAATGACAACTGCTAAGTGATTTATTAAGGTGTTTTAATCACAGATCTATGTCCAGGCTAGGTTGCAGACATCTGAGTCCTGCAACCAACCCTGCCTCTACCTTGGGTGAGACTTCATTTGCTTCGCAGGTTTTGCCGAAAGGGCCAATAGTTAGGGTTTTGTTGGTGCGCTGTTGAAGCGTTGAACCTTGGGTCTGCCCCTGTGCCAACAAATGGTTCTGTTGCCGGGACCTGAAACTGTGATTGCTAGGAACTGAGGAAAATAAGGAAAGCTCCGTGCGTATATCTATTGATTTAAGTGCGCAATATTCTACTTGACTGCAAAGCTCTGTGCTAAGAAAGGAATTAGATTTGAAGAAAAAGAGGTAAGACCAGTGAATTTTTTTGTCAAAAAGAGGTAAGATCTGAAAGATTTGTGCTTTGATAAAGGTAAGATAAGTGAAAAATTTTGTTTCAAAAGTATGGATCTAGGTATGTTTGATAAATTTTATCCTAGTTTGAAAACTAGGGCACAACTAGAAGAAAGAATGTTTGATATGAGTAGATCTGATAGAAATAATGGAAGATATGTTATTCCTATGCATAGAAAGTGTTGATATTCAATAAGAAGATCCTAGTGAAAATTATGCACCTACATTAGGATGGGGCTTCAAGCTATTTTTAGGTGGAAGTTTATTTTTAGATGATGAAAAAATTCTATTTATAGATGATGTATATTTATATATGGTGAGCGAATTCTATTTATAGATGTATGTCGACTATTATTATCCCTTAATAATAGTTGGACAATAAATATTAGTCTATTCTCAATGAGCACTTGGAAATAGTTAACTGAAGTGGAAAATCAGTTAGCTATAGGAAATTCGAGTTCAAAGGTTGACTAGTGGGACATGCAAGTCAAATTAGTTGTAACTGAGTGATTTGAAGTTGTAACAGAGTTGGATGTGTAGTTATGTGAGTTGTGAAGTAGTTTAACTCAGTTAAGTGAGTTAAGCTTAGTTTTACTAGTTGTAACTGAACTTATACTAGTGAGAGATCAGTGAATTAATTATTAATTAATTCACAATTAGTGATCTCACATGCAACTAAAGATTTACCACTGTTAACTACATGTATGTTAGATCCAGTGGAGACCCAGTTGAGATAACAAGTGAAAGGGACAATTTGACTATCAATTGTGACATTAGTGAGTGCACTCATGAAACCCCACACACATTGGATGTACCCAATGAGGAATGCGCAACCCAGGCAAGAGAAATTCATTCATTTTAGGGATTTCCATTAGCAGGGATTGCACAGAGGAGGCAGACTGTCTGGAAGCAGTAAATTGGCACATGAATTTTTCATTTTTTCGTATGACAATGTGATAAGATTGTATATTGTACTGAGAGATCTTGGATTAGAGTTTTTTATGAGATTGTTTCATGATCCATGATATATACATAATATATGATAGTGGGGTTTTTAGCTTTATGCTTTCCTGGTAAAACATCTGTGTTATGTGTGATTGATCTTTCTTCTTGATATTGCAATTGGCAATTGTGTTTTAAATTATGTAAGAATATTAGTAGAAGTGATTCTGTATTTAACAGTGGCATATCATTGTTATATCAAGAGAATCCAGACAATACATAATTTGTATTAAAATTTCTACATGGTATCAGAGCATGGAAATTGCAGGAGCTGAGTTTGTGATTGGATATAATTCGAATTTGCAGAAAGAATTTCTTGGTTCTATCGCTGATTCAAGATCAAAATGGATTTTAATGGCTTGAGGTTAGAGTATGCACTCGAGGGTATCTCGAACTACATTTCTTGGAAGGACAGGATGAAGGCATTACTCGAAGACAATGGCTTGAAGGAATTCATTGACAAAGATGTTCCTAAGCTAGATGCCGTAGAAGCTGCAAATCTTGATGCATGACAAAAGAAAGTGGAAAAGTCGAGGAGGATCCTCTTGGAGGGAGTAAAAGACTACATTGTCTCAAACATCCATGGGAAAGCCACACCATATGAAATGTGGAAGACTTTAATAGATCTATTCCAAAACAACAACGACCATAGGAAATTGGCGCTCAGAGATAAACTCAGGAAGATCAAGATGGAGAAGGGCGACTCCATTCCAAAACATCTCACGAAGTTTGTCCGATGTTGGGATGAGTTGGGGAGTGTGGGAATAACAATCACCGATGATGATTTGGTGAGATTGGATCTCCTAGGACTTTGCAAGAGTTGGCACAATTATTAAGACTATCAATGGAAGGGAAATATTTCCATATTGGGAACGACTATGGTTAGATATAGTGCAGGAGGAGTTTAGGTAGAACACCAGAGATGGCTCTTCATCAAAGAATGATGATGAAGAGGATTGTGCTTTGGCTTCCAAGGAAAGGAAAGGGAAGGGGAATAAAGTCCATTCAAAATCCGAGTCTAAAGGAAAGAAGTTGGATTTGTCCAAAGTGAAGTGTTTTCACTGTCACGAATATGGGCATCTTGCTATTAACTGTTCGCAGAAGAAGAAGAACAAGAAGGCTGCTGGAGCTGCATATGGTGAGGCCCTTGCCTCAAAATTTAAACTTGAATTCTCCTTGATTGCATGCATGGAGTCAAGTGCATTGGGATCGGTGTGGTATTTGGATAGTGGCACTTCCTTCCACATGACGGGAGATAAGGATATTTTCAATGACTTGGAGGAGAGAGATCTCAAAACACATATAGAGATGGGTGACAATGGAAGATACCATGCGAATGGAATTGGTACCATTACCTTTCAAAGGGAGTTAGGTAAACCATTTCAATTGAAAGATGTTATGCATGTTCCAGGTCTAAAGAAGAACTTGGTCTCAATTGCAATGTTGGAGGACATAGGCTATGATGTTGTTTTCAGTGATGGAAAATCCTTCCCGTGACACAAAACAACGGGTCAAGTCAAGAATATAGGGATTCGAGTTAAGAATATCTACAAGCTAGAGGTAGATGGCTGTGCTACCATGATGGGTAAGGAAAAAAAAGTGGTGAGCCGGGATGAGGGAGAATTATGGCACATGCGATTGGGCCATATTCATCATGGAACCTTGAAAACCATGCAACAAATATCTATTGGACTTCCAATGGGAACACTTTCTCAGTTAGATCAGTGTAAGGGTTGCACCATGGGGAAGTATGTAAAGTCCACCTTTCATGAAAAGGAGAACCGTGCTTCAATGATCCTGTAGAGAATTCACACAGACATGTGTGGACCATTCTTGGTTGCTTCAAAAACAAAACATAAGCATTATGTTATTTTTTTTGATGACTTTTCTCGTAAATGTTGGATCTTCTTCATGCAGAAGAAGGATCAAACATTCTCAAAGTTCTGTGAGCTTAAAGCATTGGTGGAGAAAGAGTCGGGGAAGTAAGTGAAGGCTCTGAGGAGTGATAATCGTGGAGAATACATCTCTAATGAATTCAAAGACTTCTGCAGCAAAGAATGAATTCGAAGAGAACTCATAACGTCTCATAACCCACAACAAAATGGGGTCACAGAGAGGAAGAACATAACGATCGTGGGTGTAGCACGAGCGATGTTACATGATCAGGGCCTACCAATGCATTTGTGGGCAGAATCATGCAACACTGTGGTTTATGTGCAAAACCATTGTCCTCATAGAGTACTTGACATGAGTACACCTGAAGAAGCTTTCACTGGTAAGAAACCGATGTTTCTCATTTTAATATTTTTGGTTCATCTGTTTATGTGCATGTGACCAAGAATGCTAGGAAGAAGATGGAGCCGAATGCTGAAGTTGTGATATTTGTGGGGTACACAGAAACAACCCATAATTATTGTGTGTATTTTCCTAACAGTAAGATAACTGTTATGCGATGGGATATAAAATTCGATAAGGGGAAAGCCATGCGGTTGTTGCTTGAGAGGGAGCTAGAATTGCATGCAGAGGAGGAACTGTTGGTTCCTAAAGATGAGTCTCAATATGTGGATCAGCCACATGAGGAGGTTCATGGAGTGGAGAAAGCCACTCATGCAGATCAATCCATCAGAAATGGCAGAAAGCGCACCATGGAAGCTTATAGATTGAGACTAGATGCTGCACAGAATGTAGGAGCCCCTACTTCACAATGCAGAAAGAGAAAGTATCCTGATCGATTTACTAGATACATGGCTCTCATGAGAAAATGTATTGTGACTGAACCATCTTCCTTTTAGGAATCAGTGCAGGATCCCACTTGGGTTAATGCAATGGTGGAGGAGTATGACTCCATTGTCAAAAACAGTGCATGGGAAATTGTCCCAAGACCGGTTAACAAATCAATGGTAGGTTCGAGATGGATATACACGGGTAATATTTTAATCATTGTTATTTATGTTGATGATTTAATACTAACTGGTGATGAGAAGCTGATACACTCATGCAAGGAGGACCTTGCAAAGGAGTTCAAGATGAAGTATACGGGCCTTCTTCATTATTTCCTTGGATTGGAAATATGGTAGAGATATGGTGAACTTTTTGTGTCTCAAGGAAAGTATGCAAGGGAGATACTGGGTAAGTTTCACATGGAGGGCTACAAACCCATGGATACTCCTCTTCTAGGAAACTAGAGGAAAGAGGATGCTACTTTTGGAGAGGTAGTGGATGATACTATATATCGACATTTAGTGGGTTCGCTAATGTATCTAGTGAACATGAGACCAGACATTTGCTATGCGGTTAACCAGCTGAGTCAAGCGATGGTTAATCCTACCAAGATATTTTGGAAGGTGGGTAAGCATTTCCCGAGATACCTAAGGGGCACAACTAACTATGGCTTATGGTATAGGCAGACGAATGAGGTGAAGTTGCATGGCTTCACAAATGAAGATTGGACGGGAAGCCCAATGGATAAAAAAAACACATCAGGGGGGTATATTTAGTATCATATCTGCAGTTTTTCTTGGTACAATAGGAAGAAGAGATCCATGGCACTCAGTTCAGCAGAAGCAGAATACATGGCAGCAAGTCAAGATGCATGTGAGGCTATCTGGACGAGAAAGATCTTGGTTGGTTTATTTGGTTCTCATTTAGATCCGACAATGATTCATTGTGATAATCAGAGTTTCATTAAACTCTCGATTAATCATGTGTTTCATGATAGATATAAGAATATAGATATCCGATATCATCATATCAGATATTGTGTGCAGCAGAAGATCATGTTGCTTCAGTACATTCCTACGGAAGATCAGGATGCAGACATTCTGACGAAGGCGCTCACCAGGAGAAAATTCAAATACCATAGAGACATGATTAGGGTGAAGGATAATCCCTTTTCTTGTTGAGAGGGAGTGTTGAAATTCAACAAGAATATCCTAGTGAAAATTATGCACCTACACTAGGATGGAGCCTCAGACTATTTTTAGGTGGAAGTCTATTTTTAGATGATGAGAAAATTCAATTTATTGATGATGTCTATTTATAGATGGTGAGAAAATTCTATTTATAGATGTATGTCGACTATTATTATCCCTTAATAATAGTTGGACAATAAACATTAGTCTATTCTCAATGAATACTTGGAAATAGTTAACTGAAGTGGCAAATCCGTTAGCTATAGGAAATTCGAGTTCAAAGGTTGACTGGTGGGACATGCAAGTCGAATTAGTTGTAACTGAGTGATTCAAAGTTGTAACAAAGTTGGATGTGTAGTTATGTGAGTTGTGAAGTAGTGTAACTCAGTTAAGTGAGTTAAGCTCATTTGTACTAGTTGTAACTAAACTTACACTAGTGAGAGATCAGTGAATTAATTATTAATTAATTCATAATCAGTGATCTCACATGCAACTGAAGATTTACCACTGTTAACTACATGTATGTCAGATCCAGTGGAGACCTAGTTGATATAACAGGTGAAAGGGACAGTTTTTGTTAAGAACCAAATATCGATATAGCATAGAAAAACCTCAGAAAAAGTACTCAACGCCTT
>CBVK0100410479.1:0-12464 GCA_900067695.1 Picea abies | reverse complement strand
GCACTCAGGCGGTCCATTTCTTGCTGTTGGGGTCGGGTTCAAATCTTGGGCTAGTTTGGCGAACTGGATACCCCCACCTACAGCATCTCAGCAGCAGGGATCTTTTGAGAGAGTGTTCTATGCTGGCTATATTTTATCCTAATACTCCCAGCTTGGGGAAGAGTATGCTGTATGCTGCCTAATTTTTTTTCTAATA
Source organism: Picea abies (assembly GCA_900067695.1). Classification (NCBI taxonomy): domain Eukaryota; kingdom Viridiplantae; phylum Streptophyta; class Pinopsida; order Pinales; family Pinaceae; genus Picea; species Picea abies. Next base: position 12,268 of record CBVK0100410479.1, on the reverse strand, counting down.
CTCCCATCTTGGGGAAGAGCGTATTGCATGGTGGCTACATTTTATTCTAATACTTCCAGCTTGGGGAAAAGATGTTGTATGCTGTCTACATTTGATTCTAATACTCTCAGCTTCGGGAAGGGCATACTTGCTACACAGTGATAACCGGAAGCATCTGGTAAAGGATAAAGTCAGAGGCTTCAAGCAACTCTGTGTAACGTTCGAGCAATATTGTTCCTATTTTATGCTTGGAATTCTATGGTTTTATCTTCTTTAATAATATTGAACTATCTTTAGTCGACTGTTTTTATCCAGAAAACTGTCACTCATAATATTTGTACTTGGTTACCAAATCTTCTTGATATGGGAAATAATGAATCAGGGTAACTGTTTATGATGATATTTGATTTTGAAAAGTAGATAACCTAGCCCTATTGGGATATTCTAGTCTGCAAAATGCAAGCCAAAGCCATTATTTCGTTTTTCCTTTCGTATAATGTGCAATATGGCATATATAACTGCAACATAGCAAACCTGATAAGGGAAACTTCAATAGAGGAGTGGAATAAGTGAAATATTGACATCGTTTTGCAAGGGTTTTAGTTCAGATATGACTTCTAGACAAGTTTTATTTAATTTTTCATGTCATTTATAGTCAGTTTTGATTAAGCACCTTCATAGAGGCCTTCTGATTTCCGAAAAGCCCAAGGAAATATTTGACATTTTTTATGGGAAACTGCTATTTTTGAATGGGACTTGAAGAGGTGAGGTTCCTTTGTGAATTGTGGACTATACTGGGTTGTCTGTTTAAGTGGGAAATGTATCGGCGTTTTGGGGATTTTATTGTAAACTGCTTTTTTTGAACGGGACCTTGAACGATCTAGAACCTTTTGATTTAGATTATTCGCTCTGATAAGGTACATTTCTACACTCTGGGCTGTCCTAGGCTAAGTTAAGGCTGTTTGTGTTGGAGCTGTTAATAATTGAGTAGTGTTATTAGTCATTTTCCTAATTGATTAATTTGAGACCAGTAAGTGTCAATTGCTATGAAATATAACAGTTAATAGAATAATTTTTTGATGCCTTGGTCCATGAAATGTTTTGAAGCTTTGATACAAACACATCTATTGCCAAATCAATAATATAGACAAACAAATGGTCATGTCTGCTAGTTGATTCTTTTGAAACACATGTCCTTTATTTTCAAGATTTCTTTTAACGAGAACTTTTCATATCTTACTGCTTATGAACTTTTCATATTACAGCCTGAGTGCATATGTAAAGATCTGTGAAGTTCTGCCGACTTTGTTGTAGACAGTTGAAGATTCCAACCTGAGTTTTTTTTTGTTTTGAGTTATTTTTCATAGGTCTTTTTACCAAGCACGTTTCTCAATATCCATGCAGTTAATTCAACTTTTCATTCATAATTTTACATTTCTTTTGTTCTGTTTCTTTCACCAGTGGTTATGCAGTGCCCTGTAGTTGTAGTTAATTTCACTGTTAATTCATAATTGTAAATTTCTTTCATTCTGTTTCTTTCGCCAGTGGATATGCAGTGCACTGTAGTTGCAGTTTAAATCATGCTGATCTTAGATGCATTTCAAGTTTAGCCAGAGCAATAGATGAAGCAGATTTTTGGTATATGTTAAGTGGTGGGCTTTCAGCAGGATATTGATTTATTGAATTTGTTATTATTTTCAGGAGGAATTTGACACATATGATCCCAAGGCACATTGGTTTTTGAAGCTGCAGTTCCTGAAGAAGAGGTCGAAAATCATAGAAATTGTTGCAGCACGTGATATTGTATTTGCTTTGGCCCAATCTGGTGTTTGTGCAGCATTTAGCAGGGGTGAGAAGATAGACACATTTGAGTAGACCGTTTACTTACCAAGTGTCAATTCTGTGACTGATAATTTTTTGGATCTGTAAAGTGATTTCTTGTTAGTGTCTGAATTTTTGTTCTGCATTGACAGAGGCCAACAAGAAAATATGCTACCTGAATATAAGTCCAGATGAAGTGATACGCAGCCTCTTTTATAATAAGAATAATGATTCTCTTATCACAGTGTCAGTATATGCCTCAGACAATTTCAGTTCACTGAAATGCAGGACAACACCCATTGAGTATGTTTTCCTTGAATTCTTCTGCATGAAGTTTTGATGAATCTTGAACTCCAAGTTTGGTCTGGAATATGTGCGATTGCAGTGAGGCTGTGTGCAACTTGAATGATAGATGTTTTGGTAATGACATGCATCATAAAAATTTGTAGGTATATCCGGAGGGGTCAACCAGATGCAGGCTTTGCCTTATTTGAGTCTGAGTCATTGAAATGGCCTGGTTTTGTAGAGTTTGATGATGTGAATGGAAAAGTTCTCACCTACTCTGCCCAGGATGGGTAAGCTTGGTATTGATATGAATAACTTTTTTGATGCAGTGTTTTTCTAGAGATTTACTAGATCTCCTAATTGTTTTGCGGTGTTTCTGGTGGTTTTAGTATCTATAAGGTGTTCGACTTAAAGAACTACACATTGTTGTATTCAATATCAGATGAACATGTTCAAGAGATAAAGATCAGGTAGAGATGATATTTACTTTATCTAAAAGATTGTAAAACAAAGCTCAATTTCCTTTGAAATGGATATTTCATGAATTATCAATCTTTGCCATGATTAGACTATGTGAATGGAGCATTTTTCTTACATTGATTTACATGAACTCTTCTGATCCAGTTTTTCTCTTTTCCTTTTTTGGTTGGGAAATGGAGGACAGCCCAGGGATAATGTTACTAATATTTGATAGGGCAAGTGGGCATGTTCCTTTGAAAATTTTATCTATAGAGGATGGCACTGTTTTAAAAGCATTTAATCACCTGTTACATCGCAATAAAAAGGTTGACTTTATTGAGCAGTTCAATGAGAAACTTCTTGTAAAACAAGAAAATGAGAACCTACAGATACTTGATGTGAGTTGTGTTTTCTCACTAACTGCATTTTTGTGCTTTTAAAATCTTAGTTAATGGTTTCCAGTTATTGGATTTTTGAAATGCTGACCTATATTTCTACATTAAGTTCTATCTGTAAATGCTGGCAATCATTGTGGCAGGTTCGGAATGCGCAATTGACTGAAGTAAGCAGGGCAGAGTTCCTGACCCCATCAGCGTTTATTTTTCTTTATGAGAACCAGTTATTCTTGACGTTCCGCAATCGTACAGTTGCTGTATGGAATTTCAGAGGAGAGCTGGTTACCTCATTTGAGGACCACTTGCTATGGCATCCTGATTGCAATACAAATAACATTTATATTACTAGTGATCAAGATTTGATTATTTCCTACTGCAAGGCACTTCCTCTTTCTTCTGGCGCAGAAGAAAATGGTAAGACATCCCAGGCTTCAACTTTGTTTTTTAAGTATAGGTTGTAAATGATCTATTGCTGAGAATTAGATTCTAGTTACAGTTCTTATTTTTCTTTATATATAATTGACTGGAATGTACCTGGGAGTTTGCAGTGGGTTCTATAAATATAAGCAACATATTAACTGGAAAGTGCCTGGCTAAGATTCGTGCCAATGATCCAAATGTTCAGATTAGTCCTAGAAATCGTCCAAATGCATCTACAATCAGAAGTACTGTAGAAGAAGCACTTGAAGACATCACTGCCTTATTCTATGATGAAGAGCGGAATGAAATATATACTGGTAATTGGCATGGCTTGGTTCATGTCTGGTCAAACTGATTAATGCCTGTAAGTTGTGCATATCCAGTCAATCATTCACTGCATTTTATGTCGAAATCTCGATCACTGGGTGGTAACCTGACAACAATGTTGCTAATTGTTCAGTGTTTGGATTATGCTACTTGATGCCAAGAAATATGGAAGTTATGCTGCTTGGTAAGCAATGATATAAGAAGGAGCTCATGTCACCAGAATTCTAATTATGAAAGTTTTGTTTCTTCACATGTACAACCAAAAAGGGTGTTTGATTGGTTACTGGTTGTCTGATAATATGAATCTATGAGTAGTGCTGAAATTGCAGAAAATTGCAATTGATGCAGGAGATAGTTTGGTCACCTGTAAATCTGTATTCTGATTTGTAATTGACCCGTCTTACCATGCAAGGGTCTCAAATTTAATATTTTCTTGATTTTTTGTAGCAGACTTGTTTTCTCATGTGTCTAAAGCTGTGCAGAACATTGGATCCATAAATTTTATTAAAGGGAAAAGCAAATTACTTCAATGCTGAAGACACATGCAATTCACATACCCCCTTTATTTTACAAGGGTATAAAATGAATATATATTATGTTTAAATGATCACCATAAGCTTAAAGATTTAATTATTGGGATCACCATATGCTTAAAGTTGTAATTATTGGGATGAGTTAACTTGTTTGGTGAATGTATGTTTTGCCTTGTATTTTGCATGCCTTGAAAAGAAAATACTTTCTGAAGAATGTGTTAGGCAACATAGCTTCTATAAATCACTAGTTGCGGTGTTTGTCGTACTAATTTGTTATTTGTTTCAGTGGTGGTTACCTGTTGAACATTGTGATGTTTTCCTAGACCATCAAACGAAAATGATTTTGGAATGCAATCGATTGGGCAAATCCCTAGAGTTCAATGCTGTATCAGCTTATAATATTCAATGTAGATTCGAGTGGCAAACAAGTTGGGAAAATCGCTGAGTTCATTGCTGTATCTACTTATAATATCCAGTGCACATTCAAGTGGCAAACAAATTGCATTTTTCTGTTTTGTTATTCATACAGATGCTACTGTTCCGAGTTGTGCATCTAAATATGAATGCCTACAGTGGTTTTACTTGCATTTTGCACTTCTCTTGATCCTGAGTTTGAACATGTCACCAAAGTTTTTGTTTGTTTGGCAACTTTCAGCGCCGAATATTTCTGCCTGTGTGTATGGCTTTATTTTTCAAGTAATTTATGTTTTTTTTTGTAAGTAAGATAGTTATCTATTCATATTCACATAGAAGGTACATACCGTCCAGATGTTTTTTTTTGTAAGTAAGATAGTTATCTATTCATATTCACATAGAAGGTACATACCGTCCAGATGTTAGGCTCTTCAGTACAGAGCCTGACATCCAATTTTCAAAAAAATAGACATTTCTTTTGTTTCCCAGTCAGTGAGCAGACCTATTGCTCTATCTAAAAGCCCTATCCAGCAATCTTAGTATTTGCTTTAGACAATATATGAGATCTCTAACACGAAATCTAAACAGAGGCCCATAGAGGTTATAATCAAAGCATTCTTCAAAAACAGAGGAAAACAAGTGCATATAAATCTATGATCTGGGACTCAGTCCTCGTGTTCTGAAACCACATCGATTGTAGTTGCCTCTTGCCTCCCTGGCCTGGTCTTTTTCCTCTGACACTGCTACATCAGCAAAGCCCGTCACTGCTAGTATCTTTGCCTCTGCAGCTTTCTCCATTGCTTCCTCATTTTCCAGCACAATCCCCCAGATAGCATTAATCAGAGCATCATATTTGGAGTTCAGTTGGTCCAGTTTCCGAAGGGCATCATTCTCCTAGAGTCCTCTGTGCTCAATTCCATAGCGGCTAGTAATTTGTAGATGTGCCAATACAGGTCTACATTTTGGTATACTTTGCTTCCCTACTTATGGAGAAACCACTGTCTGCAATGATATTACTGATTTCTGCCTCTGCCTCAGTACTCGAGAAGTTTTCTTCATCCTGACCCTCGTCCTCCATGGCATCAACCTCCCTTTTTCACCATTTCTGAATAGCCACTGCATCCGACATGTCTGCTTTTGGCTCCAACCCCTGGTTGGTCCGCCTCTCTTCCTAGCTGTCTGGGCCAGTCCTGGTTTGCTGTGTTCCATAGTGAAAAACAGAACACAGGCCCACTGGACAGGCAAACAGATTGACCCCCACTTTACATCAACTGTCCAGGTAAGTGCAACCACCAGATCATCCAAATGCTTCTTAAATCTGCTTAGCAATGCTGCAATGAACTCCTTGTCATTCTTTTCCTTGCTCATCATCATATCAAGTGATGGTTTCTATGGGAGAAGTCGTGCCATGATAACAGAGGTACCATCCATTCAAGCAGATTGCCAGAGTATGATGGTTCAAAATGTCTGTGCAACCTAAATCTTCCCTCGTCTGCTCTGCCTGACATCCTCCCGTCCCTTCTACCTGTGCTTGCATGTGCTCTGTACATGTGGCATCCTCTACCGGTTTCTTTGCCATCACACCATCCGGGAAATTTATGTTGTTTTCCTTACTAATTAGGCTTATAATATAAATAATTTATGGCAAGATGCACTACTTTAAATTAAATTAATTGCAAAATGAAAATTTGAATTTGTATTTACTATTTCATTAATTTAAATGAAATAATTTACTGTCAAGATTCTCTACTTTAAATTAAATTAATTGCAAAATGAAAATTTGAATTTGTATTTACTATTTCATTAATTTAAATGATAATACTTAATAAGTGCTAAATATTGAAAGGAGAAGCGATTAGTAAGAAATTCTTCAATTGACGACGAAAGCCATCGGACAGTACATTTTTGTCCCCCACCCTAATACTATGACTGAATATTGCAATTTTTTCCCCCCAAACATCTTTATGAACAAGTGATTTTACTTTCCTTGCATTAATATTCCAATGAAATGTTGACCCCATAATATTTTTATATCTTCATTGCATTAGATGGCATCAAAGAGATTAGGGTGGTAAAATCATAAAAAACTTTTCTTTTGTTGATTCAGAAATCAAAATTTCCGAGGGTGTGGAATTGAAAAATTATTTTCTGAAATGCGGACGGTCGAAGGAAAATGAACTTGGCAACTTGAAGGAATGTTTGAGGCTATATTTGCACGGGATCGCTTTCAAGAGTTGAACTTGTTCTTGTCGTTCTTTAGTTCTAAGATCTTTGGAACTTGCACTAAACATTCCATGAGCAAGTGAGTGCTTGGCATGCTGGGGAGTAAACATTCCATGAGCAAGTGAGTGCTTGGCTTGCTGGGGAGTTTAAGTGAGGGGCGTGCCACTTCCATTTTCAAGCAGGAGGTTCAATTTATTGTTTTGGTGTTTTTTTTAAGGTTATAGTGTCACATCAGTCTAGTTAGGACTTAAAAGATATTAGATGTGATAGATTTACCCTTCTGGATTTGTGTATATGTGGTTTGCATTCAGTGGATCTTAGTTGAATCATTGATTTAATTGTTTAATTGCTTTTCTGTATCCATATAGGTGTATGAAGCCCCAGGGGGTCGTTGCGCCTTAATTTTGTTTTTTAAGTAATGTGTGGTGTGGTTATTTCTTCGAATTCAAATCTTTTTATAATAAAATATAGTGACAAGCACTACAATTACAAGGAAAAAACTTAAGCGTGCACAATATGTCTGGTCATATTCATTGAGACGATAATAATGTTATACATACACTTTCATGTTAAACATACACTATAATAATAAGGAAAAAACATGTATATTCATTGAGATAATAATAATGTCATACATACACTTATTATATTAGTAATGAGTTTTTGCATATTAATATTTGGATTTATTAGTAAGTATTAACTGTCATACATATTATGAAGAGCATGAGAGAAGGATGGGGATGGTGGTTAGGGTTTGAAGAGGTTACCAAGGTTTGAGGTTTGTTGAGGGTGGTTGTCGGTTTGTGAGGGGATGATAGCTTTTGTTTGTTGTTGCATTCTTGGGTAATGCATTGGAGGTTAAATCACGGGCGAATCATAAATTATGGATAGAAACAAAGGGCAATGTTTGAAGGGGGCGATGCCATTTTAAAGAGACTATAGTTTTTAGAAGGTACTAAATTACAAAAAGGAGGTTTTTGGGTAGTTATATGTGATGAATTAGAGCCATGATGATTTGGGCAGATTTTTGTCTTTGACATGTATCAATCAAGAGGTAGAAGGTAGTGCAGCTTTGAAAGTTGATTCGGTCAAGGTGGAATTTAAAAGAAATGATGGGAGTAGGGTCATCGAAGGTACTGAAATGGGGTTGTAAGGGATTTGCAAAGAGGGGCGGGATTCAAAAAGAGCTCACTGAAAAGTTTAGTGGAGTCATTAAGGATATTTTAGACAATGTCGAAGTTCACTTGAATCTTGTGTCTGAATTGGAGGGGTTGGTCAAGAGGAAGAAGTAGAAGTCTAGGTATGTTAAGCTTAGGTAGGTAGAGATGAAGTGGTTAATCAGACTAGATGTGGTGTTGGAGCAACTGCAGTTATACTACACAACGATTTTGGTTGAAAATTTTCATGACAATTTTATATTGGAGAAGTCTATATGAGCATCTAGATTAAAAAGTTTCGAGGCTGCAATTGGGGTATGTCAATATCTTCCAATTGTTGGTAAGAGGATGTATTACTTTTGTGTTTCAGTCGACAAAGGATAAAGACAACATTATGAGAATTAAAAGGTATTGGGATGGCTTATTTTTCTTCTCAAGTATTGGATACCTTTGTTTGATCATATGAGAGAGTTGTGGGTGAAGCTTTGTTGACTTCCTTTGGAACTTTGGTCGAAGAGGGCCTTGACCTTGATTGGTAATAAGTTGGGTAGGATGTTGGATATCGAAGAGAACCAAAACATTGGATAGAACATCCATGGTGAAAATTTGTGTTGAGATGATTTTGGGTGATGGCTATGAGATGGTATAGCTATTACAATGGGAAGATAGATAGGTCTTATAGATAGGGGATAGATTATGTGAAGATTTGTTTAGGTGTTCCATATGTCATTTGTATGGACACCTAAGGAGCACTCACCCAAAGAAAGACATTTAGGATGAGGATGAGATTGATGACACATGTTTGGATGTTGAAGTTAGTAGACCTTCCTTTTGGAGTTTATGAGCAGCTAGCTCGACTTGCAAGTTCCAAAGGTAAATCTTTGAAGAGCCTTTTTTCATTATTGTTGATTTTTTTTTTAAAGACATACCTAGAGTCAAGGAGATTTCATTGAGTTGAAAGAAGAGATACTTGAGAGAGGTAGATGAGGTGGATAAAGGAATGTATGGTGTTTCTCATTAAGGGAATTATTCTAGTGTAAAAAATAAACCCATCACATTTGTGGGTGTCGTTGAAAAGACATGCTCCTTCATGAAAAAGAATAATTATTCTTTAGAGGCCCTAATCTTGGTGGACTTAGATTTAGGAGTTGATTGGGAAGAGGAAACTGAGGCTAATAATTTGATGGATGGTCAAGGTATCTTCATTAAAAGGTATGAGGGTAGGAAGGTGGATAATGCTCCAAGGTCTCTAGAGATTTTACTTTCTTACAGGGGCAAGGTTGTCGGGGGGGTTGGTAGTGGTAAGATGAAAGGGAATAAGAGAATTCCAAAGAAGAAAGATGTGGATAGTACAGAGTATTAGTGCTTTGTATTCGTCGGGTGATGATTTTGTTCTAGTGGTCAAGAAGATATATCATCATCTATTAACAAAAAGGAAAGGAATATCATCATCTATTAGCAAAAAGGAAAGAGTTAGGGATGGAGGAAGAAAGCATGGAAGGGAAACTAGGTTTGAGAAGGTTAGGGCAAGCATGGTAGGAAATATTTAATCAACCATGCAATGAAGCATGTTGATTGAGAGGTTTCAACAGGGAAGCACACTCAAAGGGCTTAAAATGATTTTGCTCTCTTATAATATTAGGGGCTTGGGGGGCGCCCATAAGAGAAACCTTTTGAAGCTATTGATAAAATAAAATATTCTAGAGGTTATGTTAATCCAAGGACTATTTTCAAGGCATATAAAGCAAATGGTCTTATGTTGGCAACATTTTTAAAGTGGAGTTTTGAGGCTATTAGTGTTGGTTGAGGGAAGAATTAGAGGTTTAGTGGTAGGATGAAAGGGAATAAGAGAATTCCAAAGAAGAAAGATCTGGATAGTACAGAGTATTAGTGCTTTGTATTCGTTGGGTGATGATTTTGTTCTAGTGGTCAAGAAGAAATATCATAATCTATTAGCAAAAAGGAAAGGGTTAGGGATGGAGGAAGAAAGCATGGAGGGGAAACTAGGTTTGGATTAGAGTGAAAGTTAGGGCAAGCATGGTAGGAAATCTTTAATCAACCATGCAATGAAGCATGTTGATTGAGAGGTTTCAACAAGGAAGCCCACTCAAAGGGCTTAAAATGATTTTGCTCTCTTATAAGATTAGGGGCTTGGGGGGTGCCCATAAGAGAAACTTTTTGAAGTGGCTTATAAAATAAAATATTCAAGAGGTTATGTTAATCCAAGGATTATTTTCAAGGCAGATAGAGCAAATGGTCTTTTGTTGGCTATTTTTAAAGTGGAGTTTTGAGGCTATTAGTGTTGGTTGAGGGAAGAATTGGAGGTTTAGTAGCAGGTTTGTGTGTAAATTTTATTTCGAGACACTAACATTGTGTTTACTGTCATTAATATGTATGATCCTTTTAATGTAAGAGAGGTTTTCCAGGGGTTGTTTGAGGAGTTGGTTGTGAAAAAGAAAAATATTAATGGTTGGCGGTGACATGAATTTCATTTTGAGGCAAGGTGAAATGTAGGGGGAATCAACGAGGATGGATCCATTGGTGGAGCTTTTCCTTGAAAAGATTGAAGAGGTTGGACTTTGTGACATCAAACCCTTGATCCTTAAGCCTACATGGATGAGCAACTAAGTTGGAATTAGAGGTATTACAAAAAGACTTGATAGGTTCCTTATCATTGAAAATATTGGTGGTCAAGTAGGAAAAATAAGATCTTGGATAAGTGAGGGTGGTATGTCAGATCATGTTCCCATATTTATCCAAGTGGGTGAGGTAGAACAAAAGCCCCTTGTTCCTTTTAAATTCAATTCTCATTGGTTGAAGGATCCTACATTCAAAGATTTGGTTCATGGTGAATGGAAACATATGGGCACTCATTTAGAGGACTTTACTATGTTTCAATTTGGTGACAATCTTGAGAACGTAAAAAGAAAAATCATCGAGTGGGCCAAAGCCTAATTCAAGGATTCACAGAAGCACATTTGGATGCTGGAAGATGATATTTCTAACATTTTCAAATCTAACATGAATGGACTTTCCAATGAAGTTGAGATGGGGACCTTAAAGGTGAAGTGTGGCAGGAATTAGGGAGGATGGATCCATTGGAGAAGTTTCTCCTTCAAAATATTGAAGAGGTTGGACTTTGTGATAATGAGTCTCTGATCCTTGAGCCTACACAGACAAACAATGGAGTTGGAATTGGGGGTATTCCAAAAAGCCCAGATATGTTCCATATAGCTGAAAATATGGTTGATGAAGTGGGAAAAATAGGATCTTGGATAGGTGAGGGTAGTATGTCTGATCATGTTCCCATATTTCTCTAGGTGGGTGAGGTAGAACAAAAGCCCCTTGGTCCTTTTAAATTCAACTCTCATGGGTTGAAGGATCCTAAATTCAAAGATTTGAATCATAGTGAATTGAAACATATGGACACTGAATTACATATGGACTTTGCTATGTTTCAATTTAGTGACAATCTTAAGAGGGTTAAAAGAAAAACCTAGTGAGTGGGCCAAAGCTAAATTCAAGGATTCATAAGAGCACATTTGGACCCTAGAAGATGATTTTTCTGACATTTTCAAATTTAACATGAATGGACTTATCAATGAATATGCGTTGAGGAACTTAAAGGTGAAGTGTGGGGGGAATCAAGGAGGATGGATCCATTGGCAGAGATTTTGTTTCAAAAGATTGAAGAGGTTGGACCTTTTGACATTGAGCCCTTGATCCTTAAGTCTACATGGACGAACAATGGAGTTGGCACTAGGGGTATTCCAAAAATACTAGTTAGGTTCCTTATTGCTGAAAATATTGTTGCTTAAGTGGGAAAAATAAGACCTTGGATAGGTGAGGGTGGTATGTTTGATCATGTTCCCATGTTTCTCTAGGTGGGTGAGGTAGAACAAAAGTTCCCCGGTCCTTTTAAATTCAACTCTCATTTGTTGAAGGATCCTAAATTTAGAGATTTGATTCATAGTGAATGGAAACATATGGACATTTGGTTGGAGGACTTTGCCATGTTTCAATTTGGTGACAATCTTAAGAGGGTAAAAAGTAAAACCATTGAGTGGGCCAAAGCCAAATTCAAGGATTCACAAGAGCACATTTGGATGTTCGAAGATGATATTTCTAACATTTTCAAATCTAACATGAATGGACTTTTCAATGAAGACGACCTGGAGAGCTTAAAAGTGTAATACCCATATATATATAAACATCGTTATCCTCATAAGCAATTTATTTCTTAACTAAGACAATA
>CBVK0100410478.1:0-12464 GCA_900067695.1 Picea abies | reverse complement strand
GCACATGGAGTTGACCCCCTAGTTGGATAGGTGGTCAACAGGACCTTGGTGGAGGGTGTATGTCCTTATACTCCTCCAAGGGTTTTAGACAAGTGTAGCATGAAACAAGAAGAAAATACCAACAAAGTGCAATAATTTCCTTACCAATTTCGCAAGATAGCAAGACCAAACCCTAGTTTACCAAGATAATTCCATCAACATGCAGTAGAACAAGCCTCCAAGAGGTGCGCACCACCTTATCTCCACAATATACCATAACAAGCATCCAAAAATGTTGCACAATGCCCAAGTCCAAAATGCTCAAGTAGGGCGCAAAGTTTAGCCAAGTAGTCTTCTCTAATGAGAGAGCTATGTCAAAATGAAATGAGTTTGATCTTTATTTATACAAATCCTCTAAAAAGTGTTTGTTCACATTTAGTTTGGGTAAACCACAGAATAAGGGGGCTATCCCCCTTAATTTTTCCCCTTTACAAGTTTAATTTTATTTTACACATAAAAAAACCCTAAAAAGTGACGTCAAGCCCTAAGGGGGTGAAGTCTTGGTACTTTTGGCAAGTCGTTGAGAAATAGGAGGAAGTCGTTGAGCCTCCAAAGGATTTCCCTTCATGCGCTAGGGTCTTCTTCATGGTGCAAGGGGTCTTCCTCATCTCAAGGTGCCAAGTGTCCATTAAATCATCATCACCACCACAAACCCTAGCCCTAGTCAAGACGTCAAGCCCAAGAAGTGTGGTGTAAGGCCTTGAAAGGCAAATCGTTGGGCTAGATAGGGCTAGGTGTCAGCTCTAAGGTCCTCTCTCTTGCCTCCAAACTTCAAAGGCAACGTCCAACCTTTGTCTTGCCCCCAAAGTATGGGTCATGGCATCCAACCTGTGGGCTTCTTGCCCCAATGAAGGGCCAAGCTGGGATTGTTCGTTCAAAACGTCTATCAGACAAGGTCTTGCAAAGACAAATGAGTGCGCCTTCCAAGGGTCTCAAGTCAAATGTATCATGGCAAGTAAAATCACATTTAAAACAAGAGCCACTTAAACATGTGCATCAAAACTACCCTTTCAAATTAAACAAGTTCTCAAAGACCCTATGCACCTTGCCAAGTTTAGGTATGGGAGGGTTGTCATGGTGACCTATTGGGTGAGTCGTTCCTTAAATCAAGGAGTGTTTCCTAGGTGGACCCTCTCTAAGCCATGTAAAGAAGATGAAGTGGATGGGGGTAAAACTTTTGGGCATGGGTTTCATGACATACAATGGTTCGTATTGTCTCATTTATGGGTTTCGTTGTTATTGCACCTTCGTTTTCAAAGCATCTTTTTTCCAAACCCATTTATTTGTCATTAATTAATTAAAGTCCAAAACAATTGGGTAACTTAAACTTGAAAGGAGTACCACAATGTCACTTGAAGCTAGAGGTATACATAGTGTCATATGCATGGAAAGAAAGGGACATTGCATAAGTGTACACACCTCAACAAGAGGGACATCTATATAATGTGAGTTTGGTTTTGCAAGTCTTCAAATTCTCTTAGGAGAAACGTTTCATTGTTCTCAAGACCTCTTTGGGTGAGCATATAGAATGTCATAATTTGTCTTTTATCTTTTTCCAGCTACATTTCCCTATGGACCTTTAGACCCTTCTTCCCATGAAATGAGGTACAATCCCTTCTTGGGTCAATACACCCGAAAATCGCAAAAGGTGGGGAAACGAAAAAGGATGAAGTGTGGAAAGTGATAAGTATGATCAGGAATGCTATGATGACTCACCAATGAGACCTCTGAGTAGCAAACCTTTCCCCAAGGGTGACCACTTACCGAGGCACAATGTCAACCACCAGGGTGAAACAGGGAAAAGAGCATAATTTCCAAGCAGACATTCTATAATCAAAAGAACCTTTAAATGCAACATACTCAGATGCCTCAAGTATTCGAGTGACACTTACCACAATACATGACTTTTACCTCATGGAGAAAGACCCATTGTCTTCCGGAAACAAGTCGATGTGGTGAATTCCATCATGATGAACCAAAGAAGTATGGTGGTGAAGTGGGTCTCTATCTGTGTAAGTGGACATCACGAGTCGTTCTATCCCTCGGCACTCCATGTCTGCAACTTGAGGGCCTTGAGACACTATCTCCTTAATTATCCCTAGAAATTGGGGATAACATCTGGCTCCTACTCAAGGACATGTACTCGCCACAAAGTGTGTGAGAACTTCAACATCTCCTGGTTTGACCTATGCCTACACACACTAAAACAGCGAATTGTAAAATCTAGGGTGGCTCACTCACCCTTTTCTTATATAACAAAATCCAAAATTTCAAAATTGACAACTAATATAGAAAAGAAAATCTTGTACTTTTTTAATATAATATGATGAAAGAAAAATATGTAAATCAATAATGCAAGTAGAGAAAAATGAAAATATGAAATGAAATGCAACTAAACTATCATGAGAAATCAAGATGAAAATGCAAGAAAGAAAGATGACCTACCTACTTACCTAGGTCATGGGGCCCATGTTTATCAAATGTTCTAGATGTCACGTGAAATCGTACAACCAGCGCAACCAGTTGATCATCTCATCAAGGTATTTCCCCATGTGCTTAATTATGTAATAAAACAAAGATAATTCAAGCACATAATAATCATGAGCATAAATAGACATATAATCAATCACAAAATGAAACTCATGGAGATGGGTGGGAGGGAGGAAATCCTGCTAGAAAAAGAAACCACGAGCCTAATCATCCCATAAATCTTGCCTAAAAGAATACCCACAAGCTCGATCAATCCATATCTGAAGAGGGATATCATGTATAGACAATGACTCATCTTCATCTTCACTTAGCACATCATTGTTTCCTAAGGACTGAAAGGAAATGAGAAACTGAAAGAAAACCACATAGTTTCCCAAAGAGGATGATAAGAGGTAAGGGACAACCTCATGTTTGGAGACAGAAAATCATTGCCCCTTCTTTTGAAAATCCCTGCAGAAACCCCAAAATGAAAATAATTCCATTTTGTAATGCAATTTTCTGACAACTTTGGGTTAGCCATGACGTGGTACCGATAAAAATCTGAGTACGAAGGTCATTGGATCTCTTCATAGCAAAATATCGCATCCTTAAAAGGATATGAATTATAACTCCCAAGAGATGATTGGAAGTAATCATGAGTATATAGTGACAAGTCATCCTCAAACGGATGAAATGAATCTGTGACCATATCATCATCGGGATGCCAAGAATCTTAATCATATGCACATGAGGACAAGCTCTCTAAAGGAGATAATTCCACTCATTTTTCTTGAGGGCCATCTTCAATGTCATAAATGGGATCTCTATCAAAAATGAAATAGCCCACGTCCCATCTACGTCTCCCAACATCAATATGTTGATCAACCACATCAGAGAGGTCCTCCACAAGATCATCTACATCATTGAGGCTAATCATATCTTCATATTCATGTGTAGGAAGAAGGTAAATCTGGACAACTTCACCTTCGTCAAGTGGAGAATGGAAACCATTGTCTCATATGGGTCTTCATCATTGAGATCTTATTTAGTAAGGGGTGGATGATATTCCCTCTTAGTTTTGCACTCTTCAATTGTCATCTCGTCATCCACCAAAAAACTTTCTCTGTAAAGGGTGTCTTTGAGCTATTTGAAAGTATCTTGCAAATTCTTAGTAGCTAGCCTACAATGCCTGAGAAATTCCTCAACAAGCTTTATAGAAGACCAGACACTTTTTGGATCACATGAGTGTGCAAGCCACTTCCTTTGACTTCATTCTAGAGAATATACAAAAAAATTCATTAGTACATCTCCATGCAATATATTTATACTTGAAGCATACCTCATATAATTCATAACATGGTTGACTACTAGAGTTGGGTCACCACTGAATTTGGGGCAACTTGCCCTCCACTCTGTAGGGAAATAATTTGGATATCCAGGGATATTATAAACATCAATAGAAGGGTATACCTTGTGGGATGCCCATGGTAAATCATGTGATTCCATGGTTCCATTATCTGGGATGTCGCTTCAATGGATTCGCAAGATGAACTTAGTGTTCATCAAAAATGGAGAGTGTATCTTCCCTTTATGGAATCACCATGAAAGCTAGGGGTAAAGGAATTGGGATCAAAGCTTGCCAAAGTTTCGTTAGGAATGAAATAGGATTCAAAACCCTCCCCGAAAATGACACTAAAATGTTATCACACATATTTTAGGTTGGGAGAATCCAGACCCAATCCACAAATGTGGGACAACTGTGAGAGTATATACCCACTGTCACCTTAGATGGATACTCTCCTCACTTTAGTGATGATGAAAATCACCACAAGGGGGGAATCTCGGTGACCCTAGGGGAAATGATATGGAAAGTGAGAAGATAAAATTGAAAACCCTTATAGGTCAAGTGTAGAAGTGGAAAGAGGCTTGGAAGATGGTCTTGATGAAGGGAAGTTTCCAAAGTGTGGTGTACCTTCCAAAGAGTGGTGTACCTGCCTGAGACAAGACAAAATGTCGAGATAAAAACCTAACAATCAAAGGGACAAGCAAGTGAAGCTTGTTTTCCTAAATTGCAGCAATAAACAAATGTATATATCAACAATGAAATAATCTATTTACTGCAGAAATAACCATCAAAATAATTAAAGAATTATTGGATAATGAAGCATTAAACAAGCAAGTAATTTTCTAATATTTAAACAAAGACTGTGATGGTGAAAAAGGGATGTTAAATATTTTTTTCAGAGATATATTAAGGAATCCTTATGGATGTAACAAACATTTTCTACAGCAGCAAATTCCAAACACTGAAATCAACAAGTAAACCACCCAAAAGATGCACAATGACTAGTATATGAATTATGGCAGCTTTCAAGCAAATTTCAATGGTGGAAAAGGTGAGTAAACGAAAGATTTTAAGTGTGTTTGTTGTAACCCTAATGGTTGTAGCATAAATTTATTACAGAAGAAATAATTACTTGGCTAAGTTAGACGCCCTAGTGGCTCAAGCAAGCTAATAGCATGTAAAATTGATTCCACTTTAGAAAATTGGAATATCTCAAAAAATCACGCATAACAATGCAAGTATTTTATTTTTCCAATGAAAAATAATATTAGTGCCTAGTATATTGGGTTATGGATTCTTGGATATAATATTTGGATTCACAGTATCTCTAGGGGGTAAACCCTTTTACTCCCTAGAGCATGCAAAACCAACAAGGTAAATCTAGGAGGATGTAATCCTTTTTACTCCTCCTAGCAACCTTGAAAAATGACTTATCCAATAACAAATAAAGATGAACTTGGTGGAGGGTGTATGCCCTTATACTTCTCCAAGGGTTTTAGATAAGAACAATATGAAACAAGAAGAAATTACCAACAGTTGTAGAGAATTCCTTACCAATTCCACAAAATAGCAAGATAAAACCTCATGTACCAAGTAAAATTCATCCACATGCAAGAGATAATCCTCCAAGAGAAGTGTGCACCACTTAGTTATACAATATACAACTAAGGATCCACAAATTTTCACGAGAGAGAGATAGTCCACATGCCCAAAGAGAGAAAAAAATTCAGCCAAGTCTCTCACTCAAGAGAGTGTGAGTTATGAAAATGAAATGTGAAATGGCCTTTATTTATAAAAGGTCATGTAAAATGAGTTTGTCCACTCAATTAGGGTAAAACACAAAATAAGGAGGCTAAACCCCTTTATTTTTCCCCTTCAGAATAATAATTTCAATTTTACACAAATTAAACCCTAAAAGGTGACGTCAAGCACTTCTAGCAAGTCATTGACCTTGGAGAAGAAATCATGGAGCCTCCAAAGGCTATCCCTCCATGATGCAAGGGCTTATATCCATCATAGTGTGTCAATACTCCAACAAGTCATCACCACCACCATCAAACTCTAGCCCTAGTCAAGACGTCAAGCCCAAGAAGAGTGGTGTAAGGCCTTCAAACACAATTCGTTGAGCTAGAAAGGGCTAGGTGTCAACCTCCAAGGTGTCCTCTCTTGCCTCCAAATTCAACATCCATCATCTTCCAGATCCCAAGTGTGTGGGTCATGGCATCCAACCTGTGGACTTGCTTCCCAATGAAGGCCCAAGTTAGACTTGTTCCTCCAAATCTTCCATCAAACGAGGTCATGCAAAGACAAATGAGTGTGCCCTCCAAGGGTCTCAAGTCAATTGTATCATGCCAAGTAAAATAACATTTAATACAAGAGTCACTTAAGCATGTGCATCAAAACTACCTTTTCAAATTAAACAAGTGCTCAAATACCCTATGCAACTTACCAAGTATAGGTATGGGAGGGTTTTCATGGTGACCTATTGGGTGATTCATTCCTCAAATCAAGGAGTGTTTCCTAGGTGGACCCTCTCTAAGCCATGTAAAGAAGATGAATTGGATGGGGCTAAAAATTTTGGGCAAGGGATTCATGGCATACAAGGGTTTGTATTGTCTCATTTATGGGTGCCTTTGTAGAGGATGTGTTGCACCTTCATTTTCAATGCATCATTTTTCCAAATCAAATTATTTGTCATTAATTAATTAAAGTCCAGAACAATTGGGTAACTTAAAACTTGAAAGGAGTACCACAATGTCACTTGAATCTAGAGGTACACAGAGTGCCATATGCATGGAAATAAAGGGACATCGCATAAGTGTACACACCTCAACAAGTGGGACATATATAATGTGAGTTTGTTTTTGCAGGCCTTCAACTTCTTTTAGGAGAAACGTTTCATTGTTCTCAAGACCTTTTTGGGTGAGCATCTAGAAGGTCATAATTTGGATTTTATCTTTTTCCAACTACATTTCCCTCTAGGCCTTCAGCCCCATCTTCCCGTGAAATGAAGTACAATCCCTTCTTGAGTCAATACACCTAAAAATCCCAAAATGTGGGGGAATGAAAAAGGATGAAGTGTGGAAAGTGATAAGTATGATTGGGAATGGTATTATGACTCATAAATGAGACCTCGCAGTAACAAACCTTTCACCAAGGCTGACCACTTACTAGGGCACAATGTCAACCACCAAGGTGAAACAGGGAAAAGAGCATAATTTCCAAGCAGACGTTCTATAATCAAAAGCATCTTTAAATGAAACATACTCAAATGCCTCAAGATTTAAAGTGACACGTACCATAATACCTGACTTGTACCTCATGGAGCAAGGCCCATTGTCTTCTGGAAACAAGATGATGTGGTGAATGCCATCATGATGAACCAGAGAAGTATGGTGGTGAAGTGGGTCTCCATCTGTGTAAGTGGACATCATGAGTCGATATATCCCTCAGCACTCCATGTCTGTGATGTGAGGGCTTCGAGACATTGTATCCTTAGTTATACCTAGAAATGGGGGATAACAGGAAGTAAGGAGTAGCTAGTTAGATAGTCTTATTGATTTATAGTAAATTGCTACCATGCTTGTCAATGGGTACAACTAAGAGGTGACAATTTGAGAGAAAACATTTCATTGAGATAACATAAATGTGAAAATTATTTTGATATCACATGGTGATTAACAAGAAAGGAATTGTGAGGCAATGTAGTAGGTGGATGTAGTCGATAATGATAGTGAGTCCCAGAGATCTCAGTGGCAAGGCCAAGTGACAAGAAGGATCCAGGCAATGACAAAAAATAATGATGAATTAATGTGGTTGAGGAATGTAACTATATCAGGAAATGACTAAAATGCAACATAAATTTCCCAAATCATCATCGTCAAGAAGTTTAACAATACATACATCAGAAGAAAAAGTGAAAAAAAGGATTTGCTAGTTTTAATGGTGTGAATTTATTCATCGATAGTTTGAAGATAAATATGGAACTTACATTTGTTGAGGGTTAGGAAAAAAACTGGTCTAGGACATAAATATGGAGTTGGGGGAGAAATAAGAAATAACATGAAGCTCCTCCTAAAAGTTAAATCACTAGGAAAAGAGGCAGAGGTCCACAGACGAGGGGTAGAAGACCCATAAAAGGGGAAGGATGCCAACCAAGGTGACAAATATATGGGGTGGTTGCAAAATCCTAAAAGTATAGAAAGAGGGGTGTGATGCAATAGTATCACTAGAAAAATGAAGATACCCCTTTGAAAGCAATCAAACATATGACGAACAACCAATATTAGCAAGATTGTATCAGTAGCATAAGATTTTTGAGTGAGAAGAAAACCTTGTAAAAGGAAGTTGGTCTAAGCCATGGTGTGAATAGGTAGATTTGTAGTTATAGGAAAGAGTCAGTGAGTATGTGGACAAGGAATTGATTGAATACTTGAGTAAAGGAGACAATTACTTGGTGGTCATCATGAGGAGGCATCGCATGGAATGGATAATGTGGCGATGAGGTGAAAATGTACATGCATCTAGTGATGGTTGGTAGTTTTACGAGCAAAGGTTGTGGAAGGATAAGTCTTGATTCTTATTTTAAATTTTACATGGGGTGGAGTACGATTGGATCCTCCCTAGGGTGTAATAGGTCCCTAGGGGCCCATTAGATTTAATAATAGTATAAGTGGCCAATTAATGTAATGTGGAATAGGCCCACTAAGTTGTTATCATTAAATAAATTAATGTGGCCTCATTAAAGAAGGCCCGCTAGATAGTTAGAATTTGGTTAGAGTTAGGGTTTGTTAGGTAGATATAAATAAGGATGGAGTCCTCCTTATATGATCATGTATTGGAGCTTAGCACATTGGGAGGTTGCACTCTTGAAGAGGTAAGTGAACATGAGTTAATCCTTACATAAAAGGATCATTATATGGGGTTTCCCTACCTCAAGGATTTGATATTGAATACAGTGTTGATCATTTATGACATATTTCTTATGATTCGATTTTAAGGGTTAAGAATAATAAGATATGGTATAAGAGCACTCAAATTGGAGGTCAGACAATGGAGATATTACAGTTTGAAAATCAGTTCTTTTTTAGGGATTTTTGGTGATGATTGTAGGTATTGTAGAACATATATCTTTTGACTAAGCACTCAAATTGTAGCCAAACAAACACCATTTCAAAAATTACTTATGGGGCTTCAATTTGGTATATTATATGAGATACTTCTAAGAAATATTTAGCATGATACAACCCTTGCAAATAACCACCCCAAAACCCTAGTCACTAAAGGAGCTCCATTGAATGTAAGCTTCTCTCATTATTGTTTTAAAATCATAGTTCTCCTACTAACAATGGAATGTTGCATTTATCATGGATATATTAGCCCTCATTAATGAGGTATATCTAGGTTATATGAAAATTATGTGGAAGAATCCCTTCCTCTAATTTTTCTTGAATTTTTTATGGAATATGAAGAGCATATCGCTCAAAGTAGAAGTATTTTCAAACCTTGAAGTAGTTTGTAGAAAGCTACTCAAACTTAGGAACATAGAGTACAAAAACAATGTCATAAAGCAATCCAAAGGTTGGCACTTTGAAAAAATATTAAAGAGGAATAAAAAAGAGAAAGATGGGCATGGTGTGATTTAGAGGAGGCTTGTGAGGAATGGTATATGGATAGTTGTCATTTATGGGAAGAAAACTACTTATGTTTTCTCTTTTATGCACAAGCCCCTTCATATGATGATCAAGTGATTAAGGGAACACATGAGAAGGTGGTGCCTACCAATTTCCAATATGATCCTTCTACAGGGGTTATGTTCCTTCTAGATCCACCCTTTTATGGCTATATGAAGGGTATATTTTCCATGGAGGGTCTTATCTATTTGGATCCACGTGACCATGGTGATCATTATGAGCATCGCACTCAATTAATAATGTGTCCTTATTTGGGAAACATCATGAGCACTAGTACAAGGGACCTTGACTTATGGATGAGCTTATTGGTACTTTAGCATTGAGGCATGCACTTGTACACGGGACCTTGGTTTATGGTTGTTCATTATCACTACAATATTTGGGGACAAAACTTATCAAAGGGATATGGAATGGCTTTATCCCTCGTAAGGGTAATAGGGGGATATGGGCCCCTTAGAGTTAATAATAGGATAAGTGGACAATTAATATAATGTGGACTAGTTCCACTATCAAATAAGGCCCACTAAATAGTTATCATTGAATCAATATAATGTGGCCTCATTAAAAATTCCCACTAGGTAGTGAGCATTTGGATATGGTGAGGGTTTTCTAGGTAGTTATAACTAAGGATGAGCTCATCCATATTTTGATCATGTATTCAAATATTAATGTATTGGATATTATCTCATTGGGAGGTTTCCCCCTTGAAGAGGCAAATGAACAAGAGTTGATCTACCATAAAAGGATCATTGTATGGTGTTGTCCTACCTCAAGGGTTTTGATATTGATTAAAATGTTGAGAATTTTTTATATATTTTTTGTGATTTGATTTTAAGGGTTAAGGATCACACCACAAAGCAATCATTGATGCATGGAAGGCTTAAATTCTTTGCATCCTCATCCTATATGTTGTCATTTTGAACCAAATGTTAAGGTGAAGATGGAACCTTGAGTTAAATTCAAAGTCTTAAGTCGAAGCAAATTGGCATAGAGGTGAGAGCATGTAGACTCCCTTCCATACCCCCACCCTTCACATTACTTATGGAAGAAAGTGTAATTTAAGGTGGAACCTTATAGTGGAGGGAAAATAATTTATCCCTCAAAGTATTGTAGAAACTGCTCTACCTCCATCCGCATTCCTTTCTGGAGTGATGGAGAAACAAAAGGAAAACAATCAATGTGGTATAATCTTTGGAAGGAATAGAAAACAACATAAAGGGATTATGAAAGGGATGTGATCCTAACCCCACAATGAATAAAAAGACACTATGTGGTAATTGAAAGGATAAAGAATATGAATGCCCAAACAAGTTGGAATGTGATGATTAGTTATAGGCAATTTGGGGAATTAGTTAAGGAAGGTAGATCATACAAGAAATTGAAAGGCCAAATCAAAGGGGAGGAAAATACAACATGAGAGGAATAATATAAAGTGAACAATAATGAGGAACATGATCACTCCAAAGATAATAGAAATGAATAAGGTTGTCATGGCCTTAAGTGTGGTATCCCAACGAAATGTGAATGTATAATAAGGTTGAGAGCCTAGTAGTACATATTCTACATAATTGAATAATAAGATAGATATATAAATCCATTGGACAATGGTTTTTCCCTTCAAATTTTCCACTCAAATTCCTTGTGTTAAGTGTGTTATGATGTTGTGTGTTCTCCAATCCTGTGTGTTTTCAGTGGTGTGGTTATTTTTCTATATTGTTATAGAGTATATGGAATTTTCATTGTGTGACTATGATGCATGGGGGGCTCTCTCTCCTTTGCATCAAAAGGTATCAAAGCTAGCAACTACAATGGGATGAGAGAAATAACAAGAAGCACATAAGAAATGACAACATGAAGAAGTATAAATCTACAAAAAAGACAAAGATGAATAAGAAAGCATAGGAAATGAATATTGGATACCAAAAGAAGATGTTAATGGAAATTTGGATTGATTTACAGTTATGGGAAAGACAAAGTCTTAAAGATGAAGTTGTAGAAGATAAATATGGTGTTGCTAACAAAAAAGACAACATATACAAATATGCCAATGAAGAGAGAACTCTACAAGAGAGAAATTATTGTAGAGAATTTAGCATTCACAGATGTTGCAGAGCTTGATAAGAGTTATATTAATGAAAGGAAAGATAAGTCTCTATAAGTTTGTCTTTGTTGATGAAGTAGATATACATTTACTTGAATCATTGAGTAGGGTAAAGGTCTAACATGTGGGAGCAAGAGGACTATATGTTGTGTAATTTCAAGCAAATAGGTCAGATACTCCTGGGCACCTATGAAAATTTCATGAGAGAGGGTAGTGGAAATTTCTTTGTGGGGACACAAGTCATGACTCAATTATGATCATGCACAACAATGATAGTTGTAATTTTCATGTCTAGGAAGTGATTGCAACTTGTGGTGATAATCACATGAGACAACTTCTTAGAGAGAAGAGATGGTGAAGTAGATGGAATAGACATTAGTAACAATGAAGAGTAGAGTGCAACAAGATAAGAGAGGTTGTAGTGCAATGACATTAAACAAAAGAGAAAAAAAAAAGTTCTGATAATAGTGTGATTGAGCCTCATAAAATGAGGCCATGATATATTTAATAACTTGGGGATTTTGGAGTAGGAGCACCACGGGGAAAATGAAGGAACCCCCTTGAAAGAAATCAAATAAACAAGGAATGAGCAACATTAGAAAGATTGTTTAGGCAATAAAAGACCATTAAGTGAGAATAAAGTTATGGAGAGGAAAGTATGTTTAAGTCATGATATGAATAGGAATTGATTAAACTTAAGGCAAGAGTCAGTGAGTACATGGATGAGAAATCAATTGAACTTGAGTAAAGGCAACAATAATCAGTGGTCATTTTTGGTGCAATTATATGCATAATATATTACCAAACATAAATTATC
>CBVK0100410477.1:0-12464 GCA_900067695.1 Picea abies | reverse complement strand
GGGAAGGAGAAGGACTTCCATCTAGAGATCAGGTCAAGGAGAAGAGAGAAAAATGGCTTATGTAGGTGCGTTTTAGTCCGAGGAATCCACCGAAGAGTCTCAGATCATAAAAAACTGTATGTATAAGTTTTCCATACAGATACGTAGTTTAGAGTGAGATGAATCACGTATATATGTGACTCATGAGAAGTTGAATTGCATATTCCTCGAAAAACATGCCATAACAGATCATACAACAGGTTAGACCTTGTCAGGTTAGTCTATAGTTGTATTTCTCTCATTGGCCATTATCCCTATTATGTGAGCCCTGATTTTAGCATAATAAAATCATTATCAACATTGGTTTTCCCTTCAGGGTTTTTCCAAGGGTTTATACCCAAAATATTTGGTGTTCTTATGTGTTTGATTTGGTTTCTTTATTTATGTGTTGCATGTTTAGTTGATTAATCAACTATGATTTTAGTGGATAAAGTGATTTTTTTTTAGCTAATTGTCGGGTGTTGAACAAGAGAAATTTCAACATGGTATTATAGCATACCAAGGGTTGACTTTAGGAAAATTCAACATGGTATCGAAGCATACCAAGGTCTAAATCCTCCATTCAAAAATCAACATGGTATCAGAGAAGGTGCTTTGAAGGGAATCTAGATCTCAGATCCATAATAGTTTCATAACCAGTAGAAGGAAATTAAAGAACGCATTTTCAAGGAAACAATCATACTGAGGAAAATTTAGGTTTTTTCAGGTGTACAGAGGCATACACGATTTATAGAAGACACAGTTGCGTACATACTTGATTTGCAGTGGATCGAGTCATGTACATACCCAATTTGCAGTGGGTTGAATCACATACATACATGATTTTTAGTATGTCGAATCACGTATATACACACTTTTCAATGTTCAAAGTCACTTAAAATCTGTAGAGGTCAACACATAGGCATTTTTGCAGTAGTAGGTTATTTCAAGGTCAGTTTATTAGGTTGCAAGGATGGAAATAACACCATTGAGAGTTGAAGACAGGTTGGATGGAGTATCCATACTGATATCTTGGAAAGAAAGAGTGACTTTGGTGTTGAAGGAGTATGAACTTTGGGAGTTAGTGGATAAATCAATTACTCCACCAACATATATGACACCTTCAGATGCTCACAAGAAGAAGGATATCAAAGTAGAAAGGGTCATCCTATATTATGTGAAGGATCATGTAATCCCTCACCTGAACGAGAAGAATACGACCAAAGAGATGTTCGATGCCCTGGTAATTTTATTCAAGAGAAAGAACATGAATAGGAATATGGTCTTAAGGAATAAACTTAGATTAGTTCAAATGTATATATCAAATAATTTTACAAGCTATCTCATGAGGATCACACAGGTATGATATTATCTTCCATCCACAGGGGAGAAAACTGAGGATACAAAGCTCGTGAATGTAGCACTAAATGGTCTTCCCAAGTCATGGGAACCATTTGTCAAAGGATTTTGTGCTCAGGAAAATATCCTATATTGGTAGAGACTTTGAATTATTTCATCCAAGAAGAGACTCGGAAGGAGTCGAAGAGTAGCAAGAATGGAGGTAGTGAAGAGAACTTGGCCCTTGTCGGTAAGACAAGGAAGGGAAAAGGAAAGGGTTCTAGTAAGTAGTGTAACAATGAGGATTCAACCTCACATCTAGGAAAGAAGGACTTGCGTAAAATAAAGTTATTCATGTGCCACAAGTTTGGGCACTATCCATCACAGTGTCTAGAGAAGAAGAGGCAAGAGAAGATGCAGATAACAACATCAACAAAGACACAACTATATGCATTTGCAACAAAGTTGGAGAATGAATTCTCAATGTTTTCATGCCTCTCTACCAACACCTACTCAAGGAGTGCATGGTACTTGGAAAATGGTGCTTCTCATCACATGATAAGGACACATGAGTCATTCACCAGTTGGTTAGAGACGGAATTAGGTTTACATGTTGAGCTTGGAACTCATGCCAAGTGTTTTATAGAAAGAGTTGGGATAGTATGGTTCCATATCGAGTTAATGTTTTCTAGAGGTGGTATATGTCTTATATGTATCAGAACTGAAGAAGAACTTGTTTTTGGTTTTATTTTTGGAGGACATGGGTTTTGTAGTTACTTTTCAAAGAGGGAAAGTAATCTTATGTTCATAGGGAGCTATCTCTGACACAACAATGAGAATTTGTGTCAAAGAGGGCATGTTATACAAGTTGCAAGGCCATCCTGTAAGAATATACAAGGGAATATTGGATCATGGATCAATGTTAGTGACAAAGGATGAGGATTAACAGGATTCAAAGGGTGAATAAGTGAAGGATGAGAAGATTTCATATACTTCTAGTGTGGGGAGTAAACCTTTATAGGGGAAGATGGAGTTAGCCCCTTCTAGTTCTCTTAGGATATTGATTTGGTATGAGATTAAATTGATGGATGCTTAGGAGAAAGAAGATTCTAGGAGCACATTGAGAGAGAGCGGGCCTTCGTCAAAGGTTACAAACTTCATGGCATTGATATGTAGCATCATCAATTTTGAGACTTCCAATATTCAGGGAGAAACTAACTAGTAGGGTTGGAGGAATGCCAATGTGCAGGATGATGTGTGTGACATTGTGCCAAATTCGGAGGTAAATCCATTTCTAGGGGGATCTTCGAGAAATACCTTCCTCACTAAGAGGGAGTGTTTATGTTAGTGGTATCATCAGATAAGTGTTTCCGCATAGGTCTATGTGTCTAGATGTGTGGAAATCGCCCAAATGCTTCTACTCTTGAATTTACATTAATTAAAGGAATTATTAAAGTAAATTGATTTAATTAATTAATTAATTATGCTATTAGTTATTTGATTTATTTAAGAAACATTATAAAAGTACATAGAATGCATCATATAATCTAAATCTCAAGTGAGTGTGAGAAGTAATCTCAACCATAGATCAATTTGGATATTAGAAATAGATTAAAACTCATGATTATAAAAGAAAGGATAGGAGAAGGAGGAAGACACAATTCACAAAGATAGAAAAGGAGGACCTTTGCTAGTGTGGAGTTTCCAAGGTCACACTCAGGAGTAGAGAAGGACCTCTACTTGAGTTCTTGGATCATGAAGTACAATGATTCAAGAGGACCAAGGATTACACTTGACAGAAGCTTTAAATATTCAAGGAGATATTGGATAGGGAAGGAGAAGGACTTCCATATAGAGATCAGGTCAAGGAGAAGAAATAATAGAGGCTTACGCAGGTGGGTTTCAGTCTGAGGAAGCCACAATATAGTGTTAAATTGTACAAAACTTTCCACATAATTTTTCCATACGGATACATGGTTCACAATGAGGAAAATCGTGTATATATGTGATTCACTAGAAGGTGAATCCTTCATGCCTCGAAAAATAATGCTAGAACTGGTCGTACAATAGGTCAGGCCTTGTCAGGTTATTATGTAGTTGTATTTATCTCAGTGATCCATTGTCCCTGTTACGAAAGCCTTGATTTTATCATAATAAAATCATTCTCAACACTAGTTTTCCCTCTGGGGATTTTCCAGGGGTTTATACCTGAAAAATTTGGTGTTCTTATGTGTTTGATTTGATTTCCTTATTTATGCTTTCGCTGGATGTTTAGTTTATTACTTTGTTGTTCTTTTGGTAGTTAAAGTGATTTTGTTTTGATCTAATTTTTGGGTGTTGAGTAGGAGAAATTTCAACATGGTATCAAAGCATACCGAGGGTTGAATTCATGAAAATTCAACAGAAATTGTTGTTAATTTTGACAAAAATGTTGACCATGAGCTGGAGGCTACCATGTGTGACTTGGGTGTGAACTAGTGAAAACAAAACCATATTGGGGTTATTATCAACAAAACACATGTCCTCATTTTGGTCCTGGAGGTGTACATATATGCTAACCATGGAGGTCATGAGCTCGAACTGAATGCTAGGTACAAGAATTGAACTGAACAATTCTTGATTAGTAAAGGTTAGCTTAAAACCCATTTTAATCTATTAAGAACTTAGGAAATGCAATAAAATAAACAACAATTAACTCTAAGTTCTTGTTGAAAGGTTTTGGGATTAGAAACATGGAAATATATAATAATATGGACAGGTTTAGATATAAAAGTAGGATGGTAGTAGAAAAATAGGTATTTAATGATGAAAAAATGGGAGGCCAACATATCCCCCATGCCCATGTTTTTGTATGTCCTCGTGCAAGTAGAGTAGCCATTAATCTCCTTATATGATTGAGAAAACCATATACTGATAAAACCATGGATAGTATGGTTCATGCAAAACCTCTAAGAACTCTTTGAATTTATCCCCCAAGTTGGTTGTGGAAATGTTATTGATCATGAAAGTATCTTTTCCTGAACATCCAATCTAAGTGCCTCAATTTGAGTATGTCTAATTCTAACCAAAATAATTAATGTTTCAATATTGAGAGTATTTATAAATTTGTTTAAAGTTATTTTTTATAGTTGGGGTAGTTGAACCATGATAATTGCACAAAAATCCCTCACTGGATATCATAGATGTTGTTGACCAATTTTTGATAATATGTTGCTTGATAAGACTTCATCCCAACATTGCAATCAATTGATGTTGACTTCCCTGTTATAGGAAGTGAAGGTTGCTTCACATAGCTGGTTGTAGTCAATAGATGTGCATTTCTACAGTTATTGATAGCTCACAAAAGGTACCAATAACATGCACACTTATACTATTATTGATTTCTCACAAAAGGTTAATATTATTCCCAAGAAATTCTTATTGATATTGATTGTTGTCTTTGTGTGAACTTGATTTCATTGTTTTGAGATAAGAGGAAAACCACAAAAAAATGGTTGTTGAGCTTATCAAGTATCTAGTATTAAATTTCCATGTTGTTTTGGAGGAACTATTGGTCTCCAAACCAAACCAGGGACAACCATTAGATATTCTATGGAATATAAAATATTTGGTTCTTGACAGTCAAAATTGGAGTTGGAAGTCATTCCAATTTTGAATATCATATATCAATAGGATTGTCCCAATAGAGCTAGATATTTAACCAAATAACTCTAGATTTTTTCCTTCAAAACATACCAAGTAGGTTCTTCTCAACATTTGTGTGAAGAATTCCTTCAGCTTCTACTCCAATTTATCTAGGCATTTCTTCTCCTCTTATGTCTCCATCTTGGACTGTTCTATCACCATTTCCAGTGCATCCTTTCCATCTCTAGTTACCTGCAGTTCTGTCGCATCACTATGGCTCGTGGTTGCACTTCCTGTGTGACACTAACTTCCAATTTGTACAGTGCCTTTGTTGGTATTTTAGCTAATACCAACTATACCTACGCCAAGTCTTTAAGTTGCGTCTGGGCCATGGCCTTGTTGACTTGCATCATTTATATTGTTATCTAGAAGCTAGGAATTTCTTTCACTATGATTTGGATTGTGTCTTCTTCATTCTGCGTGGTCCTGTCCCCTGCTTTTGTCACTCAGGGGATCGGTTCTTCGCCCCTCTCTTTTGTTTGGGTTGCTTGTATCTATTCCAGAACTTAATTAATGTCAACCAACTCATTCCTTATCCTTCAACTTTGGTTCTTAGCCTCAATTGTTTTTTCTATGTGGTCCTATACCCTCTTTGCGACCAAATATGCATCATCCTAAGTGATTGTGTATTCTAGGATTTGTTTGTTGGCCTTGGCCTTCTTGCACGGTCCACCAGTATGTATAATTGGTCATTCTGGTGGCATTGTCTCTTGAAGGGTAGTTGTTGAAAAGGTTTTTTGTGTCATTGTGTCCCCCCTTCCTTATTCTTCTTGCGCTGGGGCATTATCCTTCTTTCCCATATGCTTATCTTTCTTTGGGGGTATGCCCTTCTTCTGTTGCACTATCTTTTGACTTGGCTTCCCCTATTGGGTTTGTTTCTTGGTGATGACACTAACTCCTACAAATATATTGGATGACCCTTCTTCCACTTATTTTTCCTTGGCCATGTCCTTGGTGATGAATGGGATCTTCTAGTCATCATGCCAGTCTTTAATAGTTCATTCAACTTCCTTTGCATTGATGCATAATCAAAGTTTTATCCATTCCTTATTTGGATCCCTGCACACTTGGATCCACATGTCATGTCGCGTAGCCCTAAATTTATCTATCCCTTGATACTGCACTACTACCTTGGGAGATATTCTCCAAGTGTTGGCTATATTTTCCTGCAGATTGATGAAATACTGAGAAAATGTGTTGGCATTAAAAATTCTCTATTTTGGATATGAAGTGATTCCAAATGATGTGTACCATGTTGCGTGACATCATCATAATTTGTTGCATCAATACTAGTAGGTGGTCTCTTTCCATCCAATTAATACTATTAGTATGATGAGCCAGGAGTAGTGGAACTTTGTTCCCAAGTCTTGCACATCCTCATAGTCCTATAAGAATAAATTTAGTACATATAGGGCCCAACTAAGCATGGTACCATTTTCACACTACATCTTTTTTGCAACAACCCCTACAGGGACCTCCTCCTTACGGAATTTGCGAAGGATTTTGCATGCCATCAATTTTGTGTCCATCTTGGTGGATTCTTCACTAATCTACTTTATAATGATTCTACGTGAGCCCCTTTCTAGCCCATAAGTCATGTTCATCTCTTCTAGTAAGGACTTTCCTTGGTTTTATCATACAATTACTACATGGGCTTCTCGTCGTCTGATGGCAGTCCTGTAATAAACACAATCATTTCCACATTGATGGAGACTAGTTCATCCAACCATAAAAATCCTCCATGGAGGAATTCTAGTAACTTATTGATGCAATTGTTCACATCTTTCCCCCTGTCCAAAGTGAGGAATCTCCAACAAATTTAGAATCCCTATGTTTTCCAAGCTTGCCACCCATTTCTTTGGCTGCAACACTGGATCTCCTGATGTCCCTGTGCCTAGGATCTCCATATAAACATGTTGTGCAAATTCATGGAATTTGTTGGTGTTAGACACATAATAGTCTGCGTACTATAACATTTCAACATAGCCTAGTAATCTTTGCATGGCCTGCACCCCATCTGGAATGCATGGAAAGACGATCGAGGTGTCGGGTTGTTTGTGTGGGGACCACGAGATGGGTTGTTTCCATTTTCTTTGTTTTGTTGTGTTGGATGTCCCAACCTCTGGTTCTCTTTCTTCTCATATTGCCTTTGGCTACCCCATGATATCCTCAAATTACACTTCCTCCTGCTGCGTAGACCGCACCATAGGTTGTTGCCTTGGCCCATCAAACTCTATCCTTTCCCTATCTCCACCATTTGTTTTAAGGGCTGCTTTGCCCCTAGAAGGTTTTTGTGGGTTGTCTGTGACTAATTGGTCATGGCCCTATGTAATGTCATGATAATCAATATCCATCATGACCATCATCGAAGACTTCCATTCTTCCTCTACCAGTGTGGCGCTCACTGGTTCAACCTGTGGCAATGGAATTGCATAGACATCAATGATTCCCTCTCTCTACGTAAACTCTTGTTTGACCATTGCGGTTTCTTGCGATGACCTGTGGCTACTGCATGTTTTCCGTGTTGTTGTGCTAGGTGCACCAACATTTGGAGGTTCCATTGTGGGTAATTCTTCCCTTTTTGATTGAGCTTCGACTTATATGATCTCTGACTCACATATTCTCCTGTTGTCTTCATGCTCCTTAGCTTAGTGGGTTTGTAAATTCAAAATGCGTCTCTTTGACCCATGTTTTCTTTATATAGGGGGTGTCAAAAGTTCCCTGAATCTTCTCGAAGTCGCTTCCTTGATGGAAATTAATGCATTAAATCTTGTCGATTATGCTTCATTCAGTTTCATAATGCCCATTTCACGCCTTTTCACCTCGACAGTTGGTTTTTGTTGTTCTGACCGTTGGCTTGTTTCATGGTGCATTACAATTTTTCAGTGCATCATACGTTTCTTTTTTTACTTTTCTCCTAGTGCATTGTGTTTTATTATTGTCATCCATATGTTGTGCACGGTCATTTTTCCTTTTTGTCACGCTGATTCCACTATCTGTCGCGTACAATATTTCCCAATATTTTGTATTTTCTTTTTTTTCTACTTTTTTCTTCCTTTTTAATATTTTTCTACTTTTTTCTTCCTTTTTATGAGTTTTCTTTCCTAATATATATATGATGGTACACTATATACATGAATTTGTTACTATCGTATAACTTTTAATGATTAGTAGGTCAATTGTCCCTGTACAATTTCAGTCGACTACCATTGATCATTCCTTTCATTTATGTTCCTCCCAAGACCTTTAGTTGTACATATCCCCCATCTGTGAAATTATTTACTTCATATGGACCTAGCCAATGAATTCTAAACTTATCAAGGTGCTGGAAAAATTTGTTTTCATAGATCAAAACTAGGTCTCCCTCAAAACTCTTCTTTTTAATATGTCTGTCATGCCAGGATTTATCTCATGATTTCTGTACTTATTAGTGAAATCCTACAAGAATCATGTCCTCCTCCATTTCCATTAGTTGACTTAACCTTTAATGTATTTTTCCTCTTTCTCTCATGTTGGTAACTGCTACTACGCACAGACTAGGTACCAAAAATTCTAATGGAACCACTCCTTCCTACCCATACACCAATATGAATGGTGTCTATCCTATCAACTTATTGCATGTGGTCTTGTATTCCCATAGTACTAATGGTATTTTAAAGTCCCAATCATCCTTGTTGACATTGTAGATATTAGTCAAAGCATTTTTCAAAATCTTATTGAAAGCTTCTACTGTTCCATTTTCCTGAGGATGATATGGTGTACTCTTCTGGTGATAGAATTCAAAATATTTATTCATAGACTTGATGGTATTGTTGATCAAATCAGTGCCTTGGTCACTCATTAGAATCCTGAGACATCCAAATCTGGTGATCACTTGTTCAAATAAGAAGCGTTTTGTTGTCTATGCGCTACAGTCTTTGATTGGTATTGCTTATGCCCATCTTGTTAAGTATTTGGTTGCAGTAATGATATATATAGCTCTTGAATTTTTTTTTGGTGGATTAATAGGTCCAATAAAGTCTATTTCCCATTTTTTAAATACATGTAGAGTCACTTGTGGTCTTAGGGGAATCTCATCCCTTCTGTTGGGTTTTGCAACCCTCTGACAGACATCATAGTTCTGAAAATATTCCTTGGCATCTTTATTGATTTTTGGCCACCATAATATTGTGCATAATACCTTTTTCATGGTAGATTTACCTACATAGTGTCCTCCAACTATACCTGCATTAGATTCTACCAAAATTATGGGTCTTTCATGTTCCAATACACACCTTCTCAAAATTTTATCTACGCCCATCTTATATAAATGTCCTACAATGAGTTGATAGTCTATTGCTCTAATTACCATATTTTTCTTCTGTGAAGTTCTAAATTACTATGGTGCAACCCCTGTACTTAAGTATTCAATAATATAAGCGAAGTATTAATCAACTACATGTACTGAAAATATATGTGCATCAGGGAATTTTTCTTCCATGTTATTAGGTTCTTCTCCATTAGTTACCCTCGACAGTTGATCAGGTCCTGCATTTAGCTTCCCTAGTTTGACTATTAATTTGAAATCAAATTCTTGGAATAATAATATAAATCTATATATCCTCCCCCCCAACACTGGCTTGTTGAATAGATATTTGAGGGAAAAATGATATGTGAACATTTTGAAGTGTTTACCCAGTAAATAGTTTCTTAATTTCTGAAGTGCATATACCATGTCTAGGCCTTCTCTTTATGTGGTGTTCTAATTCTTCTCTGATTCTGACAACTTTACTCTTGCAAAGGATATAGGATGGTCTAAGTCCCCTACTCCTGGCTACACCAAAATTGGTTCAGCCCTGGTAGTTTTCAAGTCTTTGATAGAGAGGAGGAAAAAACCTCGAAGCTACGAAGTCCCAAAGTAAATATACATCATAAATCATTTGGGAGAAGGTGAACCATTGGATACACAAGTGGTTCAAGAGTTCGACACTCCAAGGAAATTTGTTTGTGGTTTCATGAAGGGAATAGTTCCTCGAAGTCCTAAAGTCTAAAACCAATCCAGACTGTTCATTTTTATGGACACATGTCCGCATATTAAAAAGAGTTCAGAAATTTGGCATTCAGGTGTTTTGAAGTGTTACAGTTTGAAGTCTTCTGAAGCCTGAAACTCTAGAGCACCAAAGTATTAAATATTCGGAGAGTAGTAGTTTAGGGAGTCAACTACTTTGGCATTCGAGGGAAATGTTTTGTTGTTTTTTGAAAACCTATGAATCCTAGAGTCCCGTAGCTCCTATCAATCATGGGTCTCAGCTAGGAATGTGGACCATTCGTTCTTGAAACCTTCAAGGGTTTTTCAGTTTGACGCTCAGAGAAAGTGAAGTGTTGTGCAATAATATCCTCTAAAGCCTGGAGTACCGAAATTCTAGAGCACGATAGTGATGTGGCACGATGACATCACCTAGGGTGATGTGGACCCAATTATGCGTGCCATTTGTCATCTTGATTTGTGCCTTTTACATACCTTATGTGCCAATTGGAACTTGAAACGTGTCCCTCATTGATTGGGCCATGTGTCATCTCCATATTTTGACACATAACACCCATGGTGCGTAGTGCTAAGAAAACCCAAACAATTTGAAATTTCGGCCTTCGATAGTTTTCAGGTGCGAAGTTGTAAATTCCTTTGAAGCACGAAGCTCCGGAGAGCCTCTCTTGGAGTTCGCCAGTTTGGAATTTGAGAGAAATAATGTGTTAAGTTAGAAGATCTCCTAAATACAAAATTTTTGAAGTATCGGAGTCCCGAAGCTCCAGTGAACACCTGTTGGAAAGTTCAACATTCAAGAAATGTGTTGTGTTATGTTGATAAGTTGTCCAAATTCCTGAAGCTCTAGAGTATCAAAGTAGTAAATATTTGGAGAGAAAGGATTCAAGAGTTCTCCAGTTCGGTATTTGGGTATTTTAAAGTTTTCTGGTGTCAGATCCTCCGATGTCCCGAAGTCCTAAAGTTCCAAATTTCTGGATCCCCGAAGTCCCGAAGATCTGGATAAGCACTTTTCAGCTAATCACATGGTCATAACCATGGTCGCATGGAACTTGGTTTGAAGGATGCTCCTCTCCAGTTCTCTATTTTTTGTATCAACTAAGGGGGCTAAAGGTGGTTTTTCAGGTAGCCCTAACTTTAAGCTCCGATATCTGATTAGGGAAATAGTAGAATCATTGGAAAAATGATCCATAGGATTTAGAGGAAAATAACAGGGGGTTATTATAATAAGAAGATTGATATAATTTTATTCATGAATTAAATAGAAGAGGTAACTATAAATTTAATTGACAATTTTGTATAATATGTAAAATTCTAACAAGATGATTGTTTGCAGGTTTGTAAGGATTAGATGTATAATTAGATCAATTCCATTCTAGGATCAAATGTTAGGTTCATGGAGGCATAAAAAATATTACATAAGTTAGATGAGGCAATCAAGAGCTACAGAGAAAGTTAGGAAGGTGAAGAAAAAACTCAAGAATAGTGGAACGAAAGTATTAGTCAACAACCACAAAATTTGAATAAACTACAGGTACAATAAAAGAAAGATTCCTCACATAGGCTATGAATCTAAAAGGTTAAAGATGTCATGAATGGGAATAGAAGGAAAAGTATGACTTCCTATCATTGAAGGAAGAGATGTGTAGATAGTTGCAAAGCTTAAGTGTGAAAGAAATCGACTCTTGATATCAGAGTGCACAGTGGAAGCAGGATGCCAATGTAGAGAAATTTTTGACCGAAAAATGAATGCTCTCTCACTTGAAAAGTGTCACTGAATGAAAAGGGATTTCCATTGGGGAATTGTATTAAGTGTGAAAGGTATGGTTTCACAGGGAAATGTTAATGAAGTAACCTAATGGACAACTGGGAGTAACATTGTTTGATTCCAGAGTGTTCTGGTAGTAGAGTAATGGAAAGTTTTGAGCTACTCCACTCCAGGGTGATGGAAGGCCTCATAAAGGTAAATATGGATATGACTACCTAGGAGAGGCTGCTCAAAATAGAACAAATTGGTTGGATTTCATAATGGCCATGTGGAACTTGGCTGGAAAGTTTTTAGACCAGGGAACCATAATGCATATGAGAAAAATGGAAGCACACAAGGAAACAAGGATCTGAAGGAGTTCAAGGACAACCAAATACAACATAAATAGATAAATAAATAAGTGAATTAAAACATAAATGAACTAGAGTGCATGAGGCATACAATGAAGTTAAAATGCATATGCATTAGTAGGCATGATGAAAGTAAATGCTTGGTGCATATGGATGTGTAATTGCACATGCTTGTATGTGCATATAACATTCTTGTGAACTTAGAATAGTTTATTATTATGAAATAATTTTTGAGTATGACTAATGATGGATTATGTATTCAGGAAAAATGATATAGCAGGGTTAA
>CBVK0100410476.1:0-12465 GCA_900067695.1 Picea abies | reverse complement strand
TTCAAAGATAAGTACCTGATTATGTTTTAATCATGTTTTGCATGACTCTAATGTTTATGTTATCATGATTTCCGCTGTGTATATGAATTAGTATGAAATTCTATTGATTGTTAATTATGGCAATAACTCATAGGAATACTCTGTGTAGAATGTGTTTATTTTTTTAAATGCATGGGATTTATAATACCTGTATGAGTTATGTACGAAGTGGTGTTAAAGTTTCCTTTTAAGAGCGATTAAGCCATGGTAGGTGAAAAGGTGTGCTACAACATTCATCAATGGTTATGTTTCATTGTCATGTCGATCAAATGTGATGTAATATTGTGACATTCATAAATGATTTTGTCACTTTGCAACATTCATCGAGGGTTATGTTAGATTGTGGATTTTTTTTTATGGTTGTTCCATATTGAAACATTCATCTTTTTGTGTTATCGACTATGCCATATTTCAATGTTCATCAAATGTCATGTGAAATTGCAATGTTTATTAAGGAACGATGACCAAGTTGACTATTGAAAAAACCCTAAATGAACATCACAATGTGACGTAACCATTTAGGAATGATGCAATTCAACATAATACAATGAAGATGTACATCACAATGTGATGATTTACTATGATAATATCATATTGTGACATTTACATTAGTCAAATAATGTTGAATTTCTACATTCCTTAATGGTTTTGTTACATTTCAATGTACATAATCATTGTATTATGTCAAAGTACATCATTCCTAAGTGGTTATGTCACATTACAATTTTCATATGTTAACTATGATTGAACATGATTGATTTTATGAGAAACTTTACTATGATTGAGTATGATTTAGTACGGATGACATTTAATATGCCACCAATATTCCAATAGGAGGGATGCATTTCGTAAACATCACACTGAAACACAACCATAAGGAAAAATTGCAAGGTGACATAACCCTAAATGAAGATCATCACAATGTGATGTAACCATTTAGGAATTATGCAATTCAACATAAAATGTTGAAGATGCACATTGAAATGTGACACAACCATTGAGGAATGTAGTGATTTGAAATAAGTTAGCCTTGAAAATGTTACGTCACATTACGATGTTCATTTAGGGTTATGTTACTAAGGAAATGTCGCAAGGTGACATAACCGTAACAGAACATTAAAATTTGACGTAACCATTTAGGAATGATGGAATTCAACATAATTCATTGAATATGTACATCACAATGTGACAAAACGATTGAGGAATGCAACTATTTGACTTAAGTTATCCTTGAAAATATTATGTCAGAATGCAACATTCATTTCGAGTTATGTCACCTTATGACATTACTTTAGGGTTTCATCTAAATGTCATGTTTATGAATTGTGTCCCTCATATTGGAATATGGGTGCCACATTAAAGGTCACCCATATGAAACCATAGTTGACTACATTTAGGGTTATATCAACTTGTAAAATTCCATTAGCATTATGTTTGAGTGTGATATTTATGAATTGTGTCCCTCATATTGGAATATGGGTGCCAAATTAAAGGTCATCTAGCGTCAACCATAGTTGACTACATTTAGAGTTATATCCCCTTGTGAAATTCCTTTAGGTTTATCTTTGAGTGTGATGTTAATGAATTGTGTCCCTCATATTGTAATATGGGTGCAAGGTTATCCATAGTCAAAAATTCATAACTTCCCGACTATGGTTGATGTTCATTTAGGGTTATGTCACCTGGTGACATTCCTTTAGGTTTATGTTTGAGTGTCATGTTTCTAAATTGTGTTAATCATATTGGAATATGGGTGTGAAATTAAAGGTTATCAATAGTCTACCATTCATAAGAATCACACTAAGATGACTATTGACATAACCCTAAATTAACATCACAATGTGATGTAACCATTTAGAAATGATGTAATTCAACATAATACAATGAAGATGTATATCACAATGTGACGATTTACTATGATAATGTCACATTGTGATATTTACCTTAGTTGAAAAATGTTGAATTTCTACATTCCTCAATGTTTCTCTCACATTTTGATGTACATATTCATTGTCTTATGTAAAATTACATCATTCCTAAGTGGTTACCTCACATTGTGATTTTCATATGTTAACCATGGTTTAACGTGATTAATTTTATGAGCATATTCACTACAATTGAGCATGATTTATTATGGATGACCTTTAGTATGGAATAAATATTCCAATAGGAGGTATGCAATTCATAAACATTGCACTGAAACATAACCATAAGAAAAAATCACAAGGTGACATAACCCTAAATGAAGAACATCAGAATGTGACATAACCATTTAGGAACGATGAAATTCAACATAAAACATTGATGGGAAAGATGGAAGGATCACTTCCTAAGGAGGAGAGAACACATCTTGAGGCATACTAGTGTGGCTGTACAATAAATGTGCACCTCCTTCCATATGTAGCACACTTTACTACAAAGCCCAGATGGAGCATATCTCTACCTGGGAGGTTGGCCACAAGTCCCAAGGACCAGGAACTAGTCAACTAAGATATTTTTTAGGGTTTCAGACCTTTTATATATGTTGGTTAGTTATAATTGGTCGATCAAAACAATTTTATGTTCAACCTATCCTATATAAAGGATTCCTATTCTACTAAATAAGACTAATGGATCATTTTTCTTACTCATATCTTCTGTTGTTTTTGTCTTTCTCTGTGAATGTTCTTTGCATTTATCTGCAATATTACATATAAAACAGTATCAGGGCACAAGTCCGAGGTGATTCTACTCCACTATTCAGATATTTCAGTGGTAGATCTAGGAAAACCCATATCCCTTCCTAGGATGCACTAGTGCTGGAATTTTTTTATGGAGGTAAGGGATCCAATAGGGTTTATTTTCACCCTCCTCTCTCCATATATCAATAGGTTCATTGGGGAATCCCCCTCCTCCTCTCAGCTCAATAATATTTCAAGAGGTTCTTTATGGAAAACCCCTCCTCCTCTCCACTCAGTTTGCAGTACCGAGGTGTGATAGAGTATTTCCCTTCCTCTTCACTCAGTTTGTAGTCCGAAGGTGCACTAGAGTATCTTCCCTCCTCCTCTATACAGATTAGTGGCCTATATTTTATATATGGATAGGAGAAGAATTATTTTATGAATATCATGCCTCCAAAAAGGGACACTTCCTAGGATGATTCCTCTTCTTTCAACTCTTCCCCTATCCAAGAGTTGGATTTGGCTCTTCATGAGATTATTGTATTGCAAATTCAAACTCCATCTCCCTTACAACTAGATGCATGCTTCCAACTTCCTAATTTCTCTTGGAATATCAATGGGTACATTGTGGATTCCTGAATTCAAAGTCTCTCTACATACTTCAACACTCGTCACGACATCTATGATGAGGAGAAAATTCGAATACCTAGATTTCAAATGGAAGGATTTTCCTAGGCCTGGTGGGATAATCTAC
This sequence comes from Picea abies, assembly GCA_900067695.1. Taxonomy (NCBI): domain Eukaryota; kingdom Viridiplantae; phylum Streptophyta; class Pinopsida; order Pinales; family Pinaceae; genus Picea; species Picea abies. The sequence goes on along the minus strand of CBVK0100410476.1, from coordinate 9,012 downwards.
CCATTGGGACCCAACTAATTATGGATTTTCCATAATCTTCCTCATATTCTACTCCTCCTATTGGCACTTGGGAAGATCTTTGTCAAGCACTCTATAGCATATTCTATCCTCCTGACTACCTTCAGAATTTTCTAGCTCATTGGTTGCATCTCTTCCAATTCTTAGGTCAGTACATGCCATAATACATTGAAATATTCACTAGGATTTGCATCCAGCTTCATATTTAGAACTCCGAAGAGGTACTCATAATGAATTTTAATTCTGTTTTATTGATTTTTTTACATAGGGAGGTGGATTGTTTTTACAGTAGATCTTTCGATACAGATTTATCTCACACTTTAGTAGTTGAGCCTAAGTTATCCACTCAATATCATCCTAACTCCTCATTCATGCTCTCCTCTCCAAAATATGCTGCTTTCCCTAAGTCTACTAAATGGTTCACATTCCATAAGTCTTCTTTCCATAACACTATCAATTTTCATGTCCTAAAGAATCCGTCTACTGCCAAAACTCTTTTTTCTAATACTCTCAAGTCCTCATATTCAACATCCCCTCCTTATAATCCAATGTCCTTATAAAATTCCATGGATGGATAACTTGGTTTTCCCTCTCTTCACCCATAATTTCCAAAATAAGTTGTCTCTTGCTACGCTCATTATGGAGAATGGAATCCAAAATAATTTATTATCTCAGGATTTGGTGAACCATTCAAACCTACCCACCACCCCTCATCCCTCTCCTTATCAATTAGGATGGTTTCATAAGGACATACCTCATCTCGTGGTCACACAATGATGTGCGATTATCTTTTACATTATACCTTTCCATTATTCTATACTTTGTGATGTGTCTCTGTTGGATTGTACTTATATTGTTTTGGACATCCCATACTAGCAGCAACATGATGCCATCTATAATGATCGCACCCATCAGTATCACCTTAAAAAATATGCTCAAACTTATGTTCTTACCTCTTCATCCTTCAAATATCCTCCTCTACTCATTGTCCAAGATGTCATCCACAAAGTAACCTTGGATACATCCCTCTCCTTATTCCTTGTGCACCATGTTAAGCCATATCAGACACCCAATTTCATTTCACCTAATATGTCTGTTGTTCTCTCTTAATTTTCTAATGTATTTTCCCCTCAAGAAGGCCTTCCACCTTAGTGCCCTATTGACAATTATATCAAAATCATTCCTTCTACTTCTCTTCCTAATTCCCCTTCATATAGTTTGAATCCCCATGATGTTGAGGAAATTGAACACCAACTCCAACAACTTCTCAATGTCAGCCATATCCAACCCAAATTCTCTCCTTTCAGCTACCCTTCCTTCATTATTCACAAAAAGGAGAGTAATGAGTGGAATTTAGTCATCAATTACCGATCTCTTAACAAGATTATTGTAAAAAAATGTTATCCTCTCCCTTGTATCGAAGAATTTTCTGATGAACTCAAAGGGGTAAAGTAATTTACAAATATGGATCTGATGATGGGTTATCATCAAGTGCACATGGTTGATGCCAACAGTTTAAAAACAAATTTTAAAATCATATTTGGGCTATATGAATAGATGGTGATGCCTTTTGGCCTCACCAACACTCCGACCACATTTGATTGGCTCATCAATGATATATCGTTTCCTTTGTTGGGTCACATTGTGACCATATATTTGCATGACATTCTGGTATTCAATAAGAATTGGGAGGAACACTTACAACATGTGTGCAATGTGCTCCAATTGTTCTGTACCAATCACCTTCATTTCAAGAAACTCAAGTCCTCCTTTGGCCTAACTTTTGTCTCTTATTTTGGGCTTGCCATAAATCAGGAAGGTGTCTGTCCTGATGCCTCTAAATTTCATGGTATAACACAATGACATGTTCCTCAGTCTGCATTGGCCCTTAAAATGTTTTTTGGTGGCATAAATTTTTATAGCAAAATTCATTCCTCTTTTATCTTAGTTGGCCAATTCACTTCATCATTTGGCCAATCAATCTAATTTTCTTTTGATGATGGTGGTTGAGGATCAATTATAGTGCCTTAAATAGGCCCTTTGTTCCACACGCATCCTCTATTTTCATGATCTTGAACAACCTTTTGAAATTGAAACCGATTCCTCTCAAGATGTGATTGGTGCAATTCTTAAATGAGGAGATCCCATTTCTTATTATTCTGAGACATTGGCTCAAGACAAAAAACACTACAATACCTATGATAAGGAATTATACAATTTAGTTTAGGACTTAAAATAATGTTTCCACTATATCTTTGGTAAGGAAACCATTCTTCATATTGAGCATCATCCTTTGAGTTTTATTAATTGTCAGTCTAAACTCCAGGAATAATGTCACTTGATGTGGGTTTCTTATCTACAACATTTCCAATTGGTCATCAAATATAAGAAAGAGGCCATCAATCTCATGGCTGATCTTCTTATCCACCTCCCCCCTTAAATAATTAAAATATTGTTTGTTTGTTGTGTTTCTTATGAAGATTGGAAGCCTTTGTATGCCTATGAACCTTTATTTAGTAACATCTAAAATTCCTTGAAAAAACCTATTTTCATTAACCAGGACCCTTTCCTAGACTACCACATTCATGATGGTTGGTTGTATAATATTGAAAAGTTATGCATGCCTACTACTGATGACCTCCTTGTTCTCATTTTTGAATCACATGCCTCATCTTACGGTGGGTACTTCGACACATTCAAAACTACTCAACATCTTCAACGTCACTTATTTTGGCCTACTTTACAATGCCAATTTGAGAAATTTATTTGAGATTGTACCCTATGTAGTCAACATAAGTCGTCCAACAACAAATATGGCATTTATAAACCCTTACCTATTCCTTCCAGTTCGTGGAAAGCTATCTATATGGATTTCATCGCTGGTTTTTCCCATGACCTTTCATCATCATGATGCCATTTGGGTGGATGTGCGCCACTTCTCCAAAATTCCCTTGCACTAAGATTAGTACTTCTTCTCAAATTGCAGATCTCTTTTTCACTCATTTTGGTCTCCCCTCCAACATTATCTTTGATCATGATGCCGGTTTCCTTAGTACATTTTGGAAAACTCTTTGTTCTCTCTTCAAGTTTCACCTCAAATACTCCACTTCTTTCCATCCATAGACAGATGGAACAACCAAATTTGTTAACCATAGCTTGGTCCATTCCATTTGCATTCAGTTTAGAAAATCTAAATAGTGGGATTCCACCCTCCACATTTTCTAGCAAAATTAGAATAAAAAAGTTCATGTTTCTACTGGCTTGTCCCATTTTGAAGCTTTCCTTGGGTACCAACTTGATTTCCCCTATGAGTTTCCTTTATATCTCCAACCTTTTGGTACTTGAAAAAAAAGTGAAAACCTTTTCCTCATCCTTTTATCAAACCTTGTCTCATAAATAATCTCACATTTCTGAGGCTTTAAAAGCTTCCCAACAATGTTATAAGGACCATCATGATGTGCACATGCATCCACTCTCTTTTTCCACTGGTGAAAAGGTCTGGTTTCACAAGAAGGAAAACAATTTTAGTCCCAGTGTTATCACAAGATGAAATACCTATGTTATGTTCCTTACATGTTTTTTCATCATGTTGGAGACAATGCTTATCACCTCAAATTTTCACCAAAATTTTGTATTCACGACATGGTAAATTTGAATAGTCTCAAACTCTATAAGGATCTCCTTTTAGAAGAAGAGATCAGAATCTCTCACCCCTCTAAGTTGGTTCAATATTTACAACCACCTCTCCTTCAGGACATAGTGTTTGATACACACACCACCACTACTTTAACTTAGTAAAAAAAATCCTTTCTAGTGGTTCAGAAGGGTCAACTTCTAGCCCACGTTAAATGGATATCACAATCCTTCTTGTCTCATCAATTTTTGCAGTTTCTCACAGAAGTCAAGCCACTTCCAAGATTAAACATGGAGCAATTGGGAAGGCCCGAAGGTGCACTACCCAAGGAGGAGAGAACAAATGTATAGGAATACCATTGTGTTTCTACCACAAAGTTACACATATCTACCTGGGAGGTTGGGAACATGTCTGAAGGACCAGGAACTAGTCAGCTAAGATAGTTGTTAGGTTTTCGGATGAATGGTTCATTTTTCTTACTCATATGCTGTGTTGTTTTTATATTTCTCTGTGAATTTTCCTTGGATTTCTCTGCAGTATTACAAATCAATTGAATATGTATGTTTCAATGTGACAAAACCATTGAGGAATGTAGTAACTTGACATAATTTATCCTTGAAAAAGTTATGTCACATTGTGATGTTCATTAACCATCTAGGAATGACAGAATTCAACATAATACATTGAATATGTACATCAAAATGTAGCACGACCAGAAGGAATGAAAGGATGGAAAACTTCATCAAAAAAAATAATGAGTATCAATGTATCATTTGAGTCCTTAACATGATGCACTTCATTGAAATCATTCCTTTTGTTCTTCACAACTTTATTCATGGAAATTTAATCAAGCACCTCTTCATTACAATGGGATTAATTCTCAATGATGATTTCTTATTCTAATTGTTTCCCAAACAATTAATAAGTTAATCTTAGTTCTTCTCATCATCGTGGACTTCCTCTCTGGAGGGTGATGTCTCATCAAAATCTTGCACTTCCTTGGAGTCTTCCTCCTCTTCATGGACATATTCCTCAAACAATAGTGATGAACATTCTTGCTAATATTTTTGTATTTCAAATTGCTTGGTAAGATAACTAATGATTACTTCATATTCTTGAGTTTTGATGACCTATTTTTTAAAAAGAAAAGGTTCAAAAGACCTGTAAATGAAGCGATTCTCTAGGGGAAACAGTTATTATTGATAAAAACCCTTTGTCCTTTTTGTAAAGATATTATAAACAACTTGATTAGTACATATTCATGATTTAATTTTAATTGAGAAACATATTTGATAAATTGTAGCACATGAGTGATCATCGAGCTGGGGTTTCCATCAAATTGTGGAATTTTATCTTTTTGTTCTCAAGAAATATGATTTGGATACCTAGGTACATTTGTAATATCAATAAAATGATATGTGTCATGGAAATCCCATAGAACCGTGATTCCATTATATTAAAAGACACCTTATTGGAGTTGTCGGATGAGCTCAAGGTTCATCGAAAATGAGAGGGTATTTTCCTCAATGGAGTCCCCAGATAAACTTGTATGGAGTTCATCAAAAGTGAAAAGGAAAATTCCCTCAAATGGAGTCACTAGAAAATCTAGGTAAAGGATTTGAGATTAAATTGTGAAATTTCATTATGGGTTAGAAAGGATTCAAAATCCTCCCTAACAATGGAACCAAAATTTTTATCGCATAGGTTTTATCTTGGGAAAATCCCAATACAAGAAACAAATGTGGGAAACAACTGGGGACACCTATCACTCTCACCTCATTAGATATCTCCCTCATTTTAGTGAAGGAAAATTCCAACACAATGGAGGCTTCTCAAGTTACCATAGAGGGGTTGTGAGGGGAGAACAAATGAGCTATAATAATACCCCTATAGGTAGAGGTATAATATGAAATATAGGCTTGGTGCGAGAGTCTTAACAATTGGTAAATGGTTTCCAAGGTTGTGTACCTAAAACTCAATGTCAGACAAACCAAAAGAAGACAAAATATGATGATATAAGCCTGAAGAAAAGTGGGGAATCATGAAGAAAACTTGGTGTCCCAAGAGTGAATAAATAAGGAAATATATATAAGGAATTAATAATTTATAACATATGCAAACTTGCGACACTTGTGAGCAACATGCGACACTTGCGACACTTATCAAAGCGAGTAATGTTGATGTGTAACACTTAGTTATCCACAAAATGGGGATAAAAAGGCATAAAGGATAGGTTAAAATTTCCAATGAGTGGTTGGACAACTCATTTTGTCTTCATCTTGATGCACCTTATAAATTGGGAAGTCAAAATGGCTTGTTTGATAGGAAATTTTTTAATGTGTATTATTGTACTTGCAGGAATCGAAATTGAATTTTGTTAGTTGTATTATGATTGTAGACCCAAAAAAATCATCAAGCCTCTTTCAAAGATTCCAAATTCAACTCGGTCAAATCCCAAAAATATACACAAACAAACCTAGGAGGCCAAATTCCAACTCTTGTTCGTAATGTTGCTCCACCAAAATTGATAACTCTTTGCACAATAAGCTATGTTATATGAATTGGGAAGTCAAAATGGTTTGTTTGACAAGAAAAATGTTAATGTGTTTTAGTACTTGCGGACCTCAAAATCGAATTTTTCTAGTTGTGTTTTGATTGTAGACCCTAAAAACATTCATCTACCCTCTTTTAGAGTTCCCATATTCAATTCAATTGGATCCCAAAAATATACGCAAACACGACTAGGAGACCAATGTCCAACTCTTGTTTTAAATGTTGCTTCATCAAAACTAATAACTTTCTACACGATCATATTATATGTTTTTCAATTCATCTTACTAACATCTCTCAAATATTGCATAAGAAACCAATATTTAATGGTAAAGATCTCCCTTGGGTGCCAAATGCACTTAGAGTGTTTTATCGTACAGTTTGTATTTTGGGAAAAACCCAACTCAAACAATAAGTTTGTGACAAAACAGGGAACACCTATCATTGTCACCTTAATAGATATCCCCTCATTTTAGTGAAGGACAAGTCCAAAACAAGGGAGGATTCACGGGTGACCCTAGGGGGATTGCAAGGGGAGAATCAAGAAGCTAGAAGAACACCCCTATAGGTCACAGTCTAAGATGAACTTGAGGCTTGATGAGAGAGTCTTTGGAGATGGAAAATTGTTTCCAAGGTTGTGTACCTACAAGTTAGTGTTAGACAAACCAAAACAAGACCAATATGATGATATATGCCTCAAAACAAGTGAGGAATCGAAAAGAAGCCTTACTGTCCCAAAATTTGTAGCAGTAAGGAAATACATATCAGCAATGAAGAAATTATAACAACTGCAAATTAAACCACCAAAATAAAGTATATGATATTGGAAAATAAATCTTGCAACTAGTACACAATGTTCCAATGTTCAAACCAAGACTTTGATAGAAAAAAAGGGTTGTTAAATAGTGTTATCAACAAGTATTTATGACATCACAATGGATGTAGATATTTTTTATATAACATAAATTTATAGCCACTAAAATTAGAAATTAAACCACCCAATCAATAACTTGTTACCAATAAAAAAATTATCACATCTTACACATAATTTTTCAGTAGTAGAAAAGTTGGAAAAGATTATGAAATATTGATTTTGTTGCAACACTAATGGTTGTAGCATTAATGTTTAATATAGAAAAAATATTACTTATTCAGTCAATATTCTGTTGTAGTAAAAGATATCCAATATCATATAGAATTTAGATCGAACCTTAATAATTCAATCTCTTAAAATTCATGTTTACCAATGCAACAATATTCAATCTCTAATGGAATTAGCACCTTATCTATTGGGTTATGGAGTGTATTTATTAGGAAAAATCCTAGGCAACAAGGAGAATTAAATGTTTTATCGACAATTAAACCCTTATAAAACCAAATAAATCACAAAATCTCCAAATTGCCTAGATTATAAATCTAAGATAAGCTAGGGTTTAACAATCTTCTAGGGGTGTAAACCATCTTACAACCTAGAGAAGATAAACCTTAGCTAGGTATTTATACAAGGGTGTAAACCATATTACTCCTTGTAGAAATACTTAATCCTTTTAAATATCAATAAAATAAAATTTCCTTGATGGAGGGTGTATGCCATTATATATAAAATTTTCGTGATGGAGAGTGTATGCCCTTATATGCCTCTTTGGGTTTGATTAATAATCTTGAAATTAAGAAGAGAAACACAAGATTGCAGAAATTCCTTAACTATTCTAAGAGATAGCATGGAAAACCCTTAAATTATCAAATAAATTCCATCAAATCATTAATAACAAGCCTCCAATAGAAGTTTCTAGCCTTTATTCCACCAATAGACAAGTGTAACATCCATTTTTTCACAGGAGAGAAGAGATATAAAATTTTCCAAAGAGGATGAACTCTTAGTGCAAGAGTATGTAATCATCAAGTGATTAGTTTTCAAAATGAAAAGAGATGGTCCTATATTTAAATGAGGCCACATTAACCAATTTTCCACATAAAATTGTCAAAAAAAAATTAAATGAGGGCTGACTCCCTTTGTTTTCTCTTACAACTTGCAAATACAAAAATTACATAAAGTAAAATCCTAAAAGGGGTGATGTCATGCCCTAAAAGGGTGACATCAGGCCTAAAATTGAGATATTGAGCGTAAAAATGTGGATTGTTGGGACTCGAAAGGCCATGTTCCAAGATATCATGTGCTAGAGTGTCATTCCATGCATCTTCTTCCTTCAAGATACATCACCTCACCTCTTGAACCATTAAGCCCACAAAACCCTAGCCTCCAAATGATGTCAAGTGATTAGAAAGTGATGTCCCAGACTCCAAATGCCAAAGTTGTCATCCTCTAATGTTGCCAATGTGCCTCCAAAGTCAAATTCCTCTATCCTTTGTATAGAAAGGATATGGGGTTCTCTTCCCATCCTGTGGGGTGTGAAATCCATCCTAGGGGTTTTCAACACCCCATGAAGGTTAAAATGGAATAATTTATCGATGGATAGATTTCATTGATCAAGGTCCTACAAAGAGAAACAAGTACATCCTCCAAGGGTCCAAAAGTCATATGTATCATTCTATGTAAGCCACATTTACTAAAAGAACCAACCAAAAGTGTGCATTAAATAGCCCCATTCCAAACTAAACAAATTTTGAATGACCTTATAAAAATTTCCAAATTTAAGTATGGGATGGTTGTCATAGTGCCCTGTTGGGTAGACCAATCCCAAATTCAAGGAACGTTCCCTAATAAAACCCTCTCTAGGCCATGTAGTGAATATGAGGTGTATGGGGGTAGGAATTTTGGGCATGGGGTTCCTGAAATATCAAGGACTCAT
>CBVK0100410475.1:0-12465 GCA_900067695.1 Picea abies | reverse complement strand
TAATACCAGGTCAACGATTTATCGATCGCTATAGTCCCTCTTTGCCTACAACAGGGACTAATAATGAGTCGGGGGATGTGTAAAGTGATCCACCCATTCGAAGCAAAGCAAAGGAAGCAATAAATAATCTCAAAAGATCGAAAGGAAGAAAAGGTGTGGCTGTGAAATGAGGAATAAGTATTTTATAGTTTTGAGGTGTAAATCAATTGGTTTTTGTGGAGTTTAGTTCTCATTAGGTCACAGGTTCAAACTTCATGGGGAGGGGGTTGAGGGTGGCAACTATTTGTGGGGAAAAAAACTATCCTAAGGAGTGTTAAGGTTCTACACAATCCTGTATTTTTTCATTTTTTGAAAGGGTGTATACATTTTTATTTTACAAAAGGACAAGTGGTGAAAATTAAATATGTACATTTGTAATACACAAATTTACATCTTTGCATTTCGGTGTGGGTAGTAGAGGAGTGAACGTGTGCACTTACTATACATATCTTATCTCCTTAATATTGGGAAGTGAAGGTGTACACACCTTCACCCAAGAGAGTGGGTGGGTCGGTGGGTATGTGGGTACCCCCAACATCCACGATCCCACGCCTTCACCACATAATCTCCCATGGGTGAAGGTCTATACAAAAAACATAGACCTTCACTCTAACCACTCACACTACTCCTCAACACCCTTATGGAAAAGTATTCTTCAATGTCGTGGTGTGGTATTACCAGTGGGGGTACCTCAACATCCACGATCCCATGCCTTCACCAATTAATCTCCCATGGGTGAAGGTTTGTACAATAAATGTAGACCTTCACTTTAACCACTCACCCTACTCCTCAATTGTAGCATCCCTAGTTTTAATCCCCACCAATTATAATGTAATTGTATAAATGTGAATTAGGTTAGTGAGCCAATGTGTTGGGGCCAAGAGCTCATATTGATTTAATGTGGCCACGGGCCAAATTGAATATTATGTGCATTGAATAATTAATAAAATTAATAATCATTGGTTGCGATACAAAAGGAATAAAAACAATGGTGGGATAAGATTCCACAAGGGAGAGGGGGTCCAATAGGGAATTATTCACAGGTATTAATCCAACCAACTTTCCCAAAATTATTATCATTATGTATAACCTTCTATTTGTTGTTGAGTGTTCCCAAAGCCAATCATTTAACTCATGTAAGAGGGTGGGTGTGAGAGGTCACATCCCATAATTATTGGGGAGCATGGGATGAGGTACAATCATCCTTGGGAAGAGTGAGAGTCAAACAAGCAAGGGAGAAGAAGGAAAATTTGTATGCAGAATGGGGAAAATTTTTACATGCAATTATTGGGAAGCAAAGGGAGAGATGAGGGCTAGGAAGAGCACCAACCATGGTATACTTGAAGGCATCCATTTCTTGGCTATGTTTTTATGTTGATAAAAAAAACATGTGTGCTTGTAAATTAGGTTGGAATCTTGTAGTGCGATTTCCTGTTGAGGAAATGTCTCAGGGGCCTTTTGAAGTCTACTGTGAGAACACCTTGGGCAGCTAAGAGTTCCTGAAAGTCCCTAGCTAAGAGTTCCTGGTTGACCAAGTGGACTGGAAACCCTAATGAATGTATGATACAACTTGAGGGACTATGAGAAGTGAAGGGGGTACATTCCTTGGGTAGTGTAGGTTGTGAGGAAGAGAGTTGGAGGAATGAGACTGATGTGGGAGAAGAACCTGGGTTTTGGGGCTATTGTGTGTGGAGAGTAGATGACCAATAGGTCGAATCTCCTTGTGGACTCATAGCCTCAACTCGGGGGTGGTCTGTTGTGAGAGAAAACGCTGGGAGGTTCATCCTTCGTATGAAATTGGTTGGTTAATCATTAACAAATAAGTGTTGTTGTTACATTCTTATGTTATTCCACTTTGTAAATGGTTTAGATGAATGTTGGGTATTTTTTTGTTGCTTGAATAATTGCATTCACAGTTTTCTTTATGTTGTTAGATGCATTTAGAACTGTGGTATCAGTAAAAAGGTCAAATGTGTGTGTGATTTGTAGTTGGTAAGATACATGAAATGAATTAGCAATAAATATTAATGATTTAATGAGTTTTGACACGTAATGTTGCTCAGCTAGAGGTTGAGTATGTTACATTATGGTATCACAGCTTTTGGTTCAAACATCGAGCTTGTATGGGCTAAGAACCAATGTGAATTGGGAAAATTCCTTGCTACATATTTCGGTCTGTGCAAACTTGGGGGAAAATGATGAAAACAATTAGAGAGAAACCCTCAAATTCGTGAGCAAGATGCGGGTTTAAATGAATCAAAATTGTTTAAAATGTTTAATGGAGTCGATATGCTGAGTTGCAGAGCTAAAGTCAACTTTAAAGGTCAAATTTTACATTTTAATGGTCGTTGTAGTGTTTTACAAAGTTCAATGAATCGACAGTCAAGATTGTATTTGATATCGAGATCAACGACCCACATTCACTTTAATAAATTCAAAAAGTCATAAGGTTTCAACTATTTGAAAGGTTGAGTAGATCAACGATTGATATTTGTTTTTGATGGTTGGGAAGTTGAAGAAGATCGACGATCTAAATCAGTTTCGGTTGTTTGGGAGTTGGATTCGATCGACAGTCAAGAAAATCTTGGCTTGGAGATTGAAGGGTCAAATTCATTGGGGTATTGGTCAAAATTTCGAAGTATTGGAAATTCGCCAAGAGAAACAGTCGATCTTGGTCAAAATTTCGAAGTATTGGAAATTCGCCAAGAGAAACAGTCGATGGATGATGGTCAGGTTAGCCAAATTGGTGAAGAGTTTGGTTCGAATAGAAGAAATATCTAATGGATGCCGACCGATGGCTGATGGTCGGGTGTCAACATAGTTGGATGAAGCTAGTAGGTCAACGACTGAGATCATTTCCTAATGGAAGATCAACATTCCAAGTCCATCAGGGATTTGGACGAAATTTTCTAAGTGTTTGAGTTGGCCCAGAGAAATCGTCAACAGATCGATGGGCCAATGTTCGGGCGTCGACCGATTCAACAAAGTGTTTTTATCAAACAAGAGAATTTGTTGATGGATGATGGGACGATGATTAGGTGTCAACCGATTCAGTGAAGCATTTGATTAAGCAATAGGAAGCGCCAATGACGAATGGGTTGATGGTTAGGAGTCGACCAAATTGGCGAGGTGTTAGGTTTGTCCAAGAGAAATGGTCGATGGTCAATGAAGGAAAGAGGGTGATGATGTGTCATGCCACATAAACATCCATGTTTCATTCCATGTTAGCTAGGTTGACACCTCATGATGACATGTCATGCCACATCAATATCCATGTGTCATGCTGCGTCAACAGTTTCCATGTTAGACCAAAAGTAGTTGATGGCCGATGGTCAGGTTGGCCAAACTGAATAAGCATTTCGTCAATCAACAGGGATTGTCAATGATAGACGATAGATGGTTGGGTTGGCTAGTTTAGCAATGTGTTATAATTCATTTCCAAGAGAAATGATCGACGATCGATGGATCGATAGTCACGCATCGACCGAATTGGTGAGGAGTTTCATTTTCCAATGAAAATTACCCATGATCGATGATCGATGGTTGGGTTGGTCGGTTTAGTTTTGTGTTGCAAATTGGTTGTCAAGGGAATGGGCCGACGACCAACGGTCGGTTCGGAATTTGGGAAAAATGATGTGTGCATCCAAAGGAAAGTGTCAATCGCCGATTTTCGATGGAGCTCAGATCAATGACTGAGATCTCACCTAATTTTACTATCAACAACTTAGATTTAAAATTTTGTTATAGCAATAAAGTAGTTATTTTTATATAAATGTTTTTTCGAAATTTTCATATTTTTGAGGGTCAATAATTTGCGGGGCGATTTTGAGGCCCTAAACGATGTTTTTAGGCAATCAAAAGCCATGAGAAAAGAGTGTACTAAGGTACACTTTGTCTCTATAGTTCAAATAAAAGGACTGAGAGAGATCTTTCCAACAAGCTAATATGTTCTCAAAGTGAAGCTCGTATGAGAAAGTTACAATTGAAAACAATTACGGTAAAATTTTGGCACCAATTTAGTTCTAGAGGGCATAACTCCTAGCACAAAAGTATGTTTTGGGAACAAGAAAATTATATGGAAATATTATGAATCATAGAAGATATATGTAGAGCTAGATTTGGAATATGGGTATGTAAAAGTGTGCAGGAAGAGAAAGAAGACACTTGTAGCATACATGGCCAAAAATGTAAAATAATCAAAACTTTTGTGGGCCATAACTAGCAGTTCGAAGCCGATTAAGGATGAAATTGTGACATATCGTTTAGAGAGTAGTAATGGGAATACACAAATTATATTCTTCCAAAATCCCAAAGGAATTGGTGTAGGGAAGCATGAACACAAATAAAATTGCTAATCCAAAAGAAAGTCGAAAGGGGCAAAGTTGTCATTTCCAGGTTGTTGCATATTTTGACTAGAGAATCAGTTTGACAATCTGAGAGTTGTTGTGATTTTAGTGTTAGCAGTATTATATGTGTTATGAAGAAAATTTTCCTTGGTTCTTAACATAATTACCTCTGTAGGTGGCCAAAGTTGGTGTTTAAGATTATTTTGCACTTGAGAAAAGGTGCACCAAACAGGTAAATTGGCAATATTCAATTTCATGTAACTGTCTGCTTAGTGATTAGAATTAAGAAAGAAAGTAGTCATTGGAAATATATTGGATGGGAGAATCTAGATAATCCACTCAAAATTTGGTTTTGATCCAAATAATTCTCAAGGAATCAGAAGGAATGTTTCTGGTGAACTTGAAGGACACCATTGAGTAGAGTGGGAATTTTAGGAAGCCATAACTCTTGGATCATAAATTGGATTGAAGTATTAGTATGGTCATTGTAAGGGTAACCCAGAGGATATCCTGGTATAAGGCCTAAGTTATCCAAGGGAGAAATAGGTTTATCCATACAGTTGCAGAATAAAGTGGAATTAGATTCCATGAACTGTGTAATTACTCAATTTGAAGATTTTTTCAAATAGTGTCAAAGTTTGGAGAAACTTTCCCAGGTGATAGAGGTGAGTGCCAAAGGTGAATGTTGTGTAAGGAAGAGTGTATATGCTTAGGATAGTTCCTATTCATAACTATAACTACACACTTGAAGTGAAACAACTTAATAATGGGAAAATGTGGCTAAGCTTGTTAACAAGGCATTGCTAATTAATAGAGGAACACTCTAGCAGAGAGTGTTGTGTGAAGGAATTTCTAGCAAGAGGATAAGATTCCACAATTCATCATTGTGTGGTTATATTATAGATTAATTCATAGGTCCATTGGATAGGGAAACAGATCAATCTTATATAGTTGGCTAAAGCATCCAAGACCTACAAAAGGGAAGTGCAGGGTTGTAGAGAAGGTGATGAAAGGTTGGAAAAGGTCTAAGGAATCGTAGATGAATGACTTTCAAATGAGAATCAAAATAGGTTCTCACAAAAGGTATGAATCCAACATGTGAGGAATGTCATGAACATTTACAATGAGTTAAGAAGAACTCCATAGCCTTGAAGGGAGAAATGTAGTGAAGGTTGCAAAGCTTGTTGCAAGAGAAGGAAAAAGGATATCATGAGATGAAGTGTGACTCATGGATGGATGAGTCATACCTATGTGAAATCATGTAAACTAGTAGATATGATCTAACAACTTTTGTCTAAATAATTCAGGATAAGAAGCCACTTATGTTATCTGAGTGTGCAACAAAAGTAGGGTAGAAGTGAAAAAGGAGGGTGTAGAATTTTCATTTGGAGAATAGTAGTATTGAATGGCCAAGCAATGTTTCACAGTGAATCACTCAATGAAGTGAAGAGAGACATTTAAAACTCAACAAATCCATGGATGACAAAGAGTATTAGAAAGATGGCATAAAATAATATTTCAGAATATTGAAATGCCAAGAAATGATAATGGTATTTCAAGACCAGTTGGGTCAAGGAATGGAGAGTGGTTAATTAGATTATAGTGCTAATGTTCAGTTGGAGAAGTGCATGTTACAATACTATGAAAATTGATAATTATAGCCAAAATATGTTGGGATAGGTTTCTTTGCATAAAGGAAGCAGTTGTGAGATGTCAACACTAGTGGATCTAGTTGCTGGAAAAGGAGAATGGCCAAGTGGGGCTTGACTAAAAGGTTCAGAATAGGGGTCAATGGTGCATAGTTGAGTAGAATGGAAGTGCACATGGCAACGAGGTTCTACAAGAATTAAATGACATTCATATACAACAACAACCAAATAATCGAATTAAATATGAAATAAATATGCATTGGAGTGTATGATAGAATTATTGCACGATGCATACAATAAAGATAGAATGCATGTACATGAAATAAGCATGATAAAATTAATGCTTAATGCACATTGATGTGCATTTGTGCATGTGAACATGCTTGAACATCCTTGTAGACTGAGAATGGTCTATTGCTATGTGTGAATAATGTTGTCATGATATTTGAGTATGACTAATGATGGATTGTGTATCCAGGAAAAAATATTATAGCATGATGATACTATTGTTTATGGTATCAATCCATATGAAGACAAATGAGGATGATGGAATTGTTGATCAAGAGGTTAGTAAAGGGAGAATGTGAGCTTCTACAAAGTACGAGTTGATCAAGTAGAATCAAGTAAATTGATGGCAACAATCTAGGTATGCATTTAGGGTTGTTATGATGTATAAATGCTAAAGGGAAATGAGGTAAGAATTCCCTCAGTCGAACCTCAATATTTGAATTGATGTAAAGGAATGAGGCCTTGAGTATACAGATATTATTTGTTGCTTGAATGCATTTATGGGAAATTTAATTTCATATTGTGTTATGTTGGTTATGAATCATAACCAAGTTAAGTCAAGAGACATTACTCGTGTTGTAGCAATGAATTCCATTAGATATGGTCATTAGGGAGGCCATGATACGATTGGATATGGAAAGACTATAGTTCCATCCAAGTGCATAATGGTTTTACCATATATAACCAATGTTTGGACTGCAACCTCTTTGTCGACATGAGGGAACATTGAGATAATTATATTCCTAGTGTTGTGTATGGGTTGAAGAGGAAGGTATCCAAATAATTGGGGAAGTAATTGGGGAAGAGTTTGCATGATGTATTGAGGCATGGGTCATACCTTCCAACTCACATGGTGGAATACATGATATGAACATATGGTATTCCAGAGTCAATGCAAAGAGGCATTGTGTAGATGTGACCATGATTATTGGCACATTGATTTTGTTTATAGGTAAAGTTTGATTGCATTATGAAAAGATTGGTATACTGATAATGGATGTACAATGAACGATAACTTCATTCTAGATCATATGATTAATGGTTGATGTTGGCACAGGGGGAGACCCAAGGTTCAACTCTAACATTGCACCAACAAAACCATAACTACCAACCCTTTCGACAACACCTGCGAAGCAAGTGAAGTCTCAACCGAGTTAAAGGCAGGGAGGTTGCAGGACTCAGGTGTCTACAACTAGGCTAGGATACAGATATGTGATTACAACACTTAACAGAGTACTTAGACAATTATATTATGATTCTCATTCACATTGCAGATTAACCCTTATTATAGATCAACACAATAATAATCAAGATCAAGCCCTTAAAACCTCTTAACACATAGCATTAACATTAAAATATGATTAAGCACTAAGAAAAAACATTAGATGCATTCATGATATGTTATAACAAAAACACTAAGCAGATACACACATAAGAAACATCAACAACATCTCATAAATCACATCAACACAGGATATACGTGGTTCACCCCAGTGTGGGGCTATGCTCACCAACTTCTTCTTCTTCTTTATTAGTCTTCAATCTTCCTACATTCATCTGCTCCTGTGCACAAATCCACATAACCAAATTCACACTGGACATGTGATCTTTGCACGATGAACTAGATCCACCTTCCCCAAAACCAGGTCAGGCATAGAGCCAACTCCTTACTAGCACAAATCCTTACACAACAACTTACAATTCCTTGCACTAAGCCAATCAATAACTAGTATTCATGCTTCTTACATTGCTTAGCTACTTATTTATACATTTACAAAGAGGCCTAAAAATGGGTAAACCCATGGATAGACATCCCATACCCATTACATAAACCCTAATAACCCTTTGTTGGGTTAACAAGTTTGCAAAACAAGCGAGATCCTGTGATCTTAGCTCTGCCTAGGTGCTCCATCTTCGACCAGTCCGTCGAAGTCCCAAAAATGGTCAAACATGACCAATGTTTCCACAAAGATTGGTCAAGGGCCAACAGGCCCCCAACACTCACCTGTGACTCGTCCCGAGTCACTTAGATCTGGGAAACATTGCTTCTTTGCCAAAGCCTCCTGCTCGGTGAACTCCTGAATCACTTGCTCAGTAACAGTCCCTTCCAGGCATTGTTCCACTGTCGCAACCAGTTGGTCTAGCTGCGAGCCTTGTCCTTCAACTTCTTCAAAAATCATGCAGGCTTCGTCCTGCACCAGCTGGAGTCTCTGTGTAACTTCCATGACTTTTCTCTGGATAGCAGTAATCTGCTACTAGAATTTACACTACTCCTGTGATCGATTCATTTTCTCAACTGCAGTAAGTAACTTCATCTGTGCTTTCACAATGGATGCCTACTACTTCGCCTCCTAGAGTTGTGCTTCTAATGTCCTCAACTCCAAATATTCTATCAGGCACTCATAGGTCTGCGCAATTCTATCACTCAATTGATTACACTCTGAGATGAGTGATCTGATTATTTATATTGTGTTCTTAGTGATTTATTCCCTCTGACCGCGCACTTCTTGCGGAGTGCTTGGCACTACTTGGATCTCTAGCTCTATTACTCTCGCTTGAAGCTGTTGAATGGATTCAGCGAGCTTCCCCACTTGCATCTTCAACGAAGTGATTTAGTCATGCCTCTTTGACCACAGTTTTCTCTGCGAGAAACTAGTCTCTTTCTTTTTGCATCTTCGCATTGTCCTCCTCATTCATTGCCCAAATTTCATCTTTCTCCTTCTGCACAGCTCAAAGTTTCTCTAATGCCTCCTTCTTTTCTTTCTTCAAGGCTTCTGTAGCCTGCTCCTTTTCTTCTTGGACTCGACAAAGTCCTTCAAGGCTTCTGTAGCCTGCTCCTTTTCTTCTTGGACTCGACAAAGTCGAGCCTTTGTTGCATCTTTGAACCTTCATAATTGGGTGGGCTCATCCCCCAATTTTGCAATCCTCGGCGAAGAAGGCACAATAGGTACTGCACGGCTCAAATGGATGGCTTGTTGTATGTCTCTGAGCTCCTTCTCTATTCTTTCACACAATGTTTCTTTCTTTGCTCTATGTCTCTGCAAGATATCCTCTGAAGCATATTCCATGTCTGTGATGATGAGATCGATATCATCCACTGTGAGCACATTCTTTGACTGGGGTTTATTGGCTCAGGTCTTCTTTCTGGCTGAGGGTTTCTGCGGAGAAACCTTCCTTTTCTTTGATGTCTCAACCTCTGTAAGGGGATCCTTCGGCGGTGTAACTTTGCCTTGTTCTTGTTTGTCTCCTTCTTCCCCTCCTTCTTCTTGGTTCACTTCGTCTCCTCCTCTTCTTCCCCTCCTTCTTCTTGGTTCACTTCGTCTCCTCCTCCTCCTGCAGGTGAGTCAGTCCTACTTTCATCCGATGCGTTGTCCTTCTCATCACTTTCTATGTTTTGGACTTCCTCCTTTTTCTTCTTTTTCTTCGCACTAGTCTGTCCATTGTGTTCGACCCGGGTGACCAAGGGACTTCCGATGATGTCCAGGTCAGAGAGTTCTACATCTTCCATTGGTACAAGGAATTCTTCTAGCCATTCTTTGGTTATCTCCTCCATATCTTTGCCAGTCATCTTATAATAAGACTGAAGCTCCTATTTACTTTCATCCGTATGCACAATGATGTAGATAAAGTGTCGATCTACATGAAACTTTGCTAGCGACCTGTATTGATGCAAAGTGTTGTGTGTCATTCAGGGGAATGCTTCAATAGAACGCTTCAGTTGTAGGTAGTAAGCATGGAAGACAACGTTCGACTATCACTTCTTCACTATATCATTCCTGTACCACATGGTGGAGAACCTTGCGGCCAACAACTCTGATGGCTCAACTTCCGGGAAGGCTGCTCCTTTTGGCATTTTCTAGGAGACAAATGCAATCAATACGAATAGCCAACTAAAATGAAATGCATATCCATGATCTTTCACTTCACGATAGTCCTTCTCCAACTCATTGACGAGGTAACTCACCCAGTTCATTTGCATTCCTTCTACACACTTCCCTGCGAGGTCTACTACAAATCCAGTGACTTGTGTCGGTCGGTTCTTTCTGACGAGCTTGCTCTCTATAAGCTGACAAGCTAGGCACACCATGCTATCTTGGATGGAGGCTACCGTGTAGCCTCACTTTCCCTTCTCTACATCACCATAGTCTTCCTTTATGTGTTGTGCTAGGGAATGATCAGAAGTCTTCCATGGGTAGAATTGTTGAGGGTCTGGTCCTTGCATGCTCAATACTATAATGAGATGGATCAACGTCGGATCCACAGTCACGTGCCTGTCAATCCACATATTGCCTCCATGGTAGCATGATAAGAGGATTTTAACGCAAGCATTAACCTCCTGATGTCAGCTGAAGTGGGGGATCTTCATTACATTCAGGATCATCGACTACGTGAGTTCCTTTATCCACGACTGGGAGACTATGCACAACTTATTACTAGTCGTCTTCATAAAACACTGATGCGGCGTGAGCATCACATATTTCTTTTGGTCGCCAAGGTTGAAGTCACTATTCTTTAGAGATGGAATATGTCCTAACTGGGGTCCAACTGTGCGTATCCCCTTTGGGAGGTACGCAATGATCAACATGTATTTGAAATCCCGTGGGATGCTGTCGCGGTTAACCATGCCAGCCAAAGGTAGGATGTAGTCTGACAATACTGACAAGATCTACTTCGTGTTAGCTAGATTGTTGCGGTGCTTGATTCACTTCTTCGTAGTGCAGCCAAAACATTGTCCAATGGATGGGGATGCTTGCAATCTGCTAGTCGATGATGCCTGTATTCCCACACACATGACTCTCTCAGTCATGAGGTCTACAAGTATCTCCTCCATAGACTTCTCTAATGTGCTATGTTCACCCAACATGCACACTCGTAATCAAATAACTTGGGTAGGTGAACATACAAATGAGGTAATCAGGAGGATGGCAAGGTCTAGAAAGCACAACACGATACAATGGATTCATTGTTATCTTGGATATCATGGTTTGCAAAAAGTGGTCCCAACCCAATGTTCGATGGGTTAAATAATAAATGTCGTAATAGATTCCTCCAATGGGTAGGAATGCCTGAATCAATACGAATCCATCCGTTATGGCACGGTCTCAACAGTCCAATGGCGATCTTTATGGCAATAACTACATTTCTAGCAGTTCTGGAGCATTATTCTAACAGTCGGGGCACCTCCAATGGTCATATAGCTTCCTGTGGCGAGGTCCCATTCTGTGTTGTTCTGCTATTTCGACAAAGTTCGAGTTCTGTAGATCTTCCTCCTGCAAAGTATTTTCTGGAATTTCCCATAGTTTTTCTAACTTGGATTTCTTCTTACTGAGCTTCCTTTCCTTCTTTCCTATGATCTAAGTTTCTCTAGCTGTTTCTGGATTTCTCTTTCCATTCTTATTCTTATCTTCTCCTAGCGTAGTGTCTTCGCACTGTTGATGTTCTCTCAAAGGGTTTGAAGTTAATATCCCTTCCCTTACTATTTCCTGAATGGATATACTTTTTTATTGCATGGATAGGTCCTTCAAACCTTCGTGTGTTCTTTCAACTTGGACAACTAATTCTCTTGCATTCTACTGCTTCGACTTAACTTCTCGTTTTTCTATCAGTCAATCTATTTTTCTAGCTATGAAATCCCTTAGTTCTTGCTATCTATTTTTCTAGCTATGAAATCCCTTAGTTCTTGCTTTTTCTTTTCTTTAGTTGCTTCCTATGCTTTCCTTATGATCCAATCTTTCTCAATCCAAGTCTGACCTAAAAAAAGGGGGAAAGGGGCATTGTAAGGTAGCTAGAGAGGTAGTGGGGGGGCTCAGAGGGCCCATAGTGATAATAGTGGAGATTATTCAATGTAAGGTGGACTAGGTCCACTATATTATTAAATAAGTCCCACTATGGTAGTTAGATATAATAAATGGGTAATTATATATAATTAATGTAAGAGGACTTCTTAGAAGGTTCTACTTCTAGAAAATTCTTCCTCTAGAATGTTCTTAGGTGATTGTAGCACTATATAAAGGGGTTCAAGCAATGTAATGAGAGAGGAAGAGAAATATTGTGTTTGGAGTTGAAGCTCATTTGCAGGAAGCCCCATCGAAAAGACAAGTGAACAGGAGAGGATCCCTTCCATAATAGGATCCATTGTATGG
>CBVK0100410474.1:0-12465 GCA_900067695.1 Picea abies | reverse complement strand
TTCTTGGGGAAGGCCATGCGGTTCTTGATTTCCAAGTAAATATATAAACCCATATTTTGGTTGTTTGGGGGTTCACACTTTTCATTTTGTTTACTCATGCATTCATTGTTGCTCATTTTATCATTCCTCATTCATTCTTGTTCTTGGTTGGGACATGGGATCGAATTGTTGAGAAAGAATCCATTGTTTGTTGGTTGTAGTTATGACTGGTGTATTTCAGCCATGAATTAATGCCAACATGCCTGAGATGCATTGGCATGTGTTAAGTTTTTTTCACAACTGTGAATCCTAAGAGTCCTAGCATGGAGATTATTGACCACATGCAATGGAGCCATGGAAAGAAGTGGACAACCTGAGGGACTGTGTGGCAGTGAAGGGGGTTCATTGTCTTTGGGTGGTGCAAGCTGTAGAGAAGAGAGTTGGTGTACTTTGGATTGTTGTGTGTTGAGAAACCTGTGAGACATTAAGTGTTGATCGGTTGGGAAGTTGAGTGTTGTCTTATAACCCATCCTTGTGGATTCATATCCCTGGATCAAGGGTGACATTGTTGTTGAGACTTGGAACAACTATGTGTACAGTTGGGTGGAACCTCCTTGGTCTACATCTAGTTGGTGATTGAATTTGTTTAAGATAATTACTCTCTGTCATGGTTTCCTTTGATTGGATATTTATTTCTGTTGTGTATCAATTATTATTTATGAGATTCATTTTTATAATATGCATGCTTGTTGGTCATTGTTGTGTATGGCACGTTGTTCATTTATTTTATGTTGTAGCATGAATATTGATTATTTTATGTGAGTATTTCATGCTTCTTTATTAATTAAATGTTATCAGAACTCAAAATTAATTTCGAAATGTGTTTTTGAAGTAGCGTGGCCATCCTGTGGGTGGTTGATCCGAAAATACTTAGATGCTAATTTATTATTTAAACATATTTTAAACATAACTTGATTTAGAATATTTCTTGATCGTATTGACAGTTTTGCATAACACTTTTGAATCTTTTACTTATCCCAAACTTCATAAAATTATGAATAATTTGCAGAATAATGTGAGATAACACAACAGAAAATAAAAGAAATAATAAGACAAGATTTGATGACGAAGTTCACCTCTTCTAGGCTACATCTCCAAGTCCCCTTTAATAATGAGATTGCTCTTCATTAATCTCAAATGTCAAAATTACAATAAAAATGGACTTACAAAATCCAATCTTGAAGTCACTCTTCAATTAGTCTACTCAAAATTAGAAACAGAGGTTACCAATGAATTCCTCTCGAACTTTTGATAAAAATGGGTATAAACTTGACCATTTTCTAAACTAGCTCAATATAACCCTCTTTACATGCCAAATGATTCACTATGGCTCTCATAAATGGAAATATGAACTAATATCTTCACAGACAACATGTTAACAAAAAAAAACATCATCAACATGCTCCTCTCGAAAAACTGAGACAAATGAATATAAACATGACTATGTTTGGACATGGTTCTCAATGGCATGCAAAACGAGTCAAACTCCTGACTCTTGATACTCAAATCCATGCATGGTATGAAACCCTAGGAACCATATACCCTGTATCGTGCTATTTGTCTGTCTCTACACATAATTCCATGCCTGGTCTAAATAGGGTGTAGACCCAACCGTGGTTTGAACCTCATGCTAACCTTCGCATCAACTTTAAATACAATTATGTCAGCATCCCATAATGTGTGGCACCTTTGGTGCATTGGACAAGGTGGTTGTATAAGGGAGAGGAGGTCATGGGTTCAACCTCGCGGACCTCTCCCCAACCGTCATTTTTTTATAACCATGTATTAATGTATAGATATGGTTTGTTGCATAGTTTTTTTGCCCCTCTACGCGAGCTTTGGGGTATGCTTACATTACTATACCATAAGGTCAGGGCTAGGCCCTCAATATTTTATCTGTTGATTGAACCTTAACCTAAACTCAAATATAATATTTACCATATGACTATCAAGTCATGCATTGTGGTGTGTTGGTAAGTTGTTAGAATGCTAAGCAAGAGGTCATGGGTTTGACTCCGGTCGAACCAATTTTTTTTAATAAACCAAGCCATAAAGGGCCAATGGGAGGCTTCCACATGGGATTCTCTCACTGGTCCACCTGTGCCACACATCAAATGTCAATTGGTCCACCTAGGACTGTACAATTTCCATGTCTCCTTGCCAACTCAGTTGTATGATATGCCATGTGGCACCCTGTGGTGTTTCCACGTCAACATTGTATGACCTGTACAGACATGCCACATGTCATCCCTTCAGTAGTGCCACATTTCACCCCTTTTTGACATGTTTACCTTGTTTGACCAAAAATTTGAAGAGTCATAAATTTCTCATATGAACTTCGTTTGAGGCGATTTTTGTGTTGTTGGAAAGCTCTTATTGATATCTACACAATGAATTCCTTTTCAAAAATATTTGAGATGATCATGTTTTTAGAATTTTTGGATCCTCCTGGCCCTCTTTAAGTGTTCCAGATCCTCCTGGATCACAATTTCCTACTGAATAACTTTTGTACCTCCAAAAGTATAAATATTTCAACAACTTAGTGATGATAACTATTTCTCATTCTTCCACCTTGTTGAATTCATTTTCATAGTTTATTCAACAACTTAGTGATGGTAAGGCTTTCTCACTCTTCCACCTTGTTGAAATTTCTTGATTCCCATCTTGATATTGATCATTCTAGACCTCCATATAGGATCTTGGATCTTGGATACAGATTTGATATCCTTCTTGAACTTCTAAAAACTCAAGGAAAATAATCTAGATTAATGTACTTATGTCTTCTTCTCTGGAACATGGCTCTAACTCTAGCTCCTATCAATAGCTCTGACTCTTTCTCTTTGCTTATGGATACTAGAGCTAATTTAGATCTAGCTCTGGTTCTGGATCATCGGTTCCTTTATCACATACCAAATTTATGTTCACTGACTCTCTGCTATGAAATATCCAGATCTAAATCCTGACTCAACATCCACTCCCATCTCATTCTCTTTTGAAAATAGTCCATCTCGATAATCATAAAACAAAGTCGAATGTTGATATATTCCTTGACCATCTAGCTTAATTGTTCATGTATCTCTAGGATTCTCTGAATGAATTCCTTGTTCATTTCCTCTCTCCTACCTTGAAAGCAAACCCAAACATGTTTTCCACAAACATTTGTACTGCTTGAATTTATTTTGATCAAGGAATACATCTACATGAACATGACATAACATCTTGGAGATGTTTATAGCATAAAGCATACTTATTTCACCTTCCCTATTTATAAATAAGACAATTTATTTACCATCTCTAGGAAGACATTGCATAGCTATGATGCTCTTTCCTGCTCTCGATCTACATGTTCCAACTTCCTGTACTCTTCCATTCCTTTGCCACCAGTACTTCAGAATAAGAATGATATTACATAGACTATTCAATCCATATGTATTTCATTAGTTGTTAATAAGAACAATATAATAACAATTTTCTACACTATTGTCGAAGGACTTTTGAAATCCTTATAAGATTCCTCTCACTCTCAAATTATCTAAAAGTGGCCATATAGAAATCCCTATAATATTCCTCTCACTCTTGATATTCTCTAATAAATGGATAACAATCCCTCTAATAAAAAAATAGAAATAGACTTTTAGAAGGTATTTACATATGCATACTAACATTGCAAATTAAAAATATACATAATTACAATTTATTTCCAAAAATGGAATATTTTTCGATACCTATCCAGGGACAAAGATAGGTGGCTTATTCATGGACTCATTCCTCCATTAGTATTGAAAGGAGTCTCACAGCTTCATGTCTTTGAAAATGCCTCTGAAGTTGATGTTGAATCTAACATTGAATATGACACTGAATCCAAATAGCCACTGGATCCAATTATAGGTCTTCCCAGTAACCTATACAACCTTTCCTTTTGAACACCAAACACCATTGTTGTATCCTAAGAAACTTCCTTTGAATACACAAGTACATGTCCATCCTAGAACACAACTGTATATCCTTCATCTTCGAAATATGAAACTGAGAGTAGGTTTACTTTCAAATATGAAACAAATAACATATGTTATATTCCTAGAAATCCTCCCGACTCGAGCTAGAATCTTACATATCCAAACCCTCTTACTGCTTGTTTGGTGATGGTACCGGATCCTACATAGCAATCTGTGTCAATGTATGAGAAAGTAAGGAATATCGATCTCATTCTTTTCACGTGGCAAGATGAGCCACTTTCCATGAACCATACCTTGATGTCTTCATACATTACACTGTTAAGACCAACCATTAAGAATAATTCTCTATCGAATATTTCAATAAGACTATTAACTTCACTTGAGGTTTCTACCTGTCTTCTTGTGAGTGCCTTTACATCCACCTAGTTCTTCTTCAGACATCAGTGTGGATAAATCTTCCGACACTTATTTATCTAATGTCCACTCTTACTGCAATAAGAGAAAAGTTTCTTGTTCCCATCTTGGAACTAGAATCCTTTCTTGTCATTCTCCCTTTTATTTTGTCTTGAAAAATGATTTCCACTTCTAGCCTTCTTCTTGGATGGATTTTCTTGCAAGGATTTCCTTCTCTGATATTTCTCCATACTATGGTTACTAGTTCCATAGGAATCACATGGATACTTAAACCGTAAATTCATATCAGTCTTACTAGTGGAAAATGTCTTCATCCCCTCTCTGGAATGCTTATCTCTTCCTAGATATGTCTTGCATTTGATACCTTTCCCTAGGATGGAAGGTAAAACAAAAATCTTATGAAAGACCACTTCATTTGAAGCTCTCCCTATTTTAGTTGTCCTAGAGAATTCTCCATCTTGACGGGGAGAATAATAATATGATGAATTATATTCCTCGGTTACTATCAGTAAACCTTTTGTAGAAATAGTCTCTCTTGCATAATAGAATTTCCATTCTCTACTTTCCCAGCTTCATGGAATGGTTCCAATATTTGGTTCTTAGTCTACAACTTTATTTCCAATTCATGAATGATACCTCTAAGGAATTATTCATTACATATCAATCAATCTTGAAGCTTCCGCTTCTCCTCCTCGAGAAATTGTACTTGCATCTTTAATTCAGATTTTTTTTTTTTTCCTGAATCTTTCGGTTCATGTCCTTCTGGAGCCTTAAATTCATGAGAGATTTACTGATGTTTTCTTCTACAAAAAACAGATATGATCTGCAAAGTCTTCAAACACCTTCACCAACTTGAGTCTTAGACCTCGTCACATTCACTCGCAAACACTTGTCAAAATTAGCTCTGCTACCAACTTGCCTTCTAGTGATAGGAAAGTTTCCTTTTAGTGATATCAACCTGCTCTGATACCAACTTGATCCGAAAAACCTTAGATGCTAATTTATTATTTAAACATGGTTTTAGCATCTAACTTGCAGAACACTTGTGAATCTTTTATTTATCCAAAACTTCATGAAATGATGAATAATTTACAGAATAATGAGATAACACAACAAAAAATAAAAGAACTAATAAGACAAGATTTGATGATGGAGTTCACATCTCCTAGGATATATCTCCAAGTCCCCTTTAACAATGAGACTACTCTTTATTAATCTCAAATGTCAAAATTGCAATAAAAATGGACTTATAAAATCCAATCTTGATAACACATATACTATATGTGTTATAATACTATATTATTATAACACATATACTAGATGTGTTATATTATAACACATATACTGCATGTGTTATGTTATAACACATATACTATATGTGTTATAATAATTCTGTTGCTCAACCTTAGAAACATAGGTTACCAATGATAATCAAAACCTCAAGAACGGACATCCTACTTATCCAGGAAACAAAGATGAGTCAACAAGACTCATTAACCACCACTAATATAAACCTTCTACTCGTTATTGTCAAAAAAAAAAACATAGGTTACCAATGAATTCCTCTCGAAATTCTGAGAAAAATGAGTATAAAATCGACCATATTCTGAACTGAATCAATATGACTCTCTTTACATGCCAAACGATTCACTATGGCTCGTATACATGGCAATATGATCTAATATCTTCACAGACAACATCATAGCACAAAATAAACATCATAATCATGCTCCTCTCGAAAAAATGAGCCAAACTAATATAAACATGACTATGTTTGGACATGGTTCTCAATGGCACACAAAATGAGTCAAACACCTCACTCTTGACACTCAAATCTATACATGGTACGAAACTCGAGGCAATGTATTGTACCCTACATTGTACTCTATGTTTTTCTCTACAAAAAATTCCATGCCTGGTTTAAATAGGGTGTCGACCCAACCATGGTCTGAACCTCATGCTAACCTTTGCATCAACTTTAAATACAATTATGTTGACATCTCCTAATGTGTGGCGCCTTTGGCACATTGGTTAAGGTGGTTGTACATGGGAGATGAGATCATAGTTTCAACTCTGCAGACCTCTCCCCAATTGCCATTTTGTTATAACCATCTATTAATGTACAGATATGGTTCATTGCATAGTTTTTTAGCCCCTCCACACGAGCTTTGGGGTATGGTCACATTACATATACCATAAGGCCAGGATCTAGGCCCTCAATATTTATTCGTCGATTGAACCTTAACCCAAACTCAAATATAATACTTTCCATATGACTATCAAGTCATATGTTGTTGTGTATTGGTAAGCCGTTAGAACCCTAAGCAAGAGGTCAGGGGCTCGACTCCGATCGACCCACAAATTTTTAATAAACCAAACCATAAAGGGCCAATGGGAGGCTTCCACATGGCAGCCTCTCATTGGTCCACTTGTGCCATGTGTCAAATGCCAATTGGTCCACCTAGGACTATACAATTTCCCTATCACCTTGCCAACTCAGTTGTATGATATTTCATGTGGTACCTTGTGGTGTTGCCACATCAACATTGTACGACCTGTACAAATGTTCCATGTGTCACCCTTCCAGTAGTGCCACATGCCACCCCTTTTTCAATTTTTGACCTTGTTTGACCAAAACTTTGAAGAGTCACAACTTTATCATATGAACTCTGTTTGAGGTGATTTTTGCATTGTTGGAAAGATCTTGCCAAGATATACGCAGTGACGTTATTTTCAAAAAAATTGAGATGATCAATTTTTGAACATTTATGGATCCTCCTAGACCTATTTAAGTGTTCCAGATCCTCCTGGATCTGTGGTTGGGTATGTTACATTAAATGTATAATAACTATTGTAAACATTGTTATTGTAGATAAATGAAAGAGTAGACATGGTTTCCAAACACAAATCAAAACCATATTGGGTGTTCTATTTAACCAATGTAATGGTACACATATAAATATATCAATCATTTCATTAACTTGAGAGACATGCTATCTTAGCACACTAACAACCTGTTGAGAGAATATCTCAACCACTTACCAAAATAGGAGCTAACTAGTTAGAGAAAATATCTCATATACAACTAGATCTAACAACCTTCTAAAACTTTGAATAAAACCTATCACATAGAGACAAAATCTACTTTACATGATCAATAATAATAACAACCACCACCTTTAGTGTGATCAAGTATCACACATTAATATATAAGACAAGTAGGAGCTACTCGTTCCAACACTCCCATTTAACAAGTACTTGTCTCAAACTTTGTCAGGTCAAGTCTTCATTAGCATCTTTCACCAACCTGATTAGAAATATCTATATCAAGTCCAACTTGGCACTTGCATCTCATACCTCAATCATGTAGACATCATCAAATTATCAATGTCTATATAAAGGAACAACCATCCATTGGAATACATAGGTACATGGCTCATTCAATTTCTTGATGAACTCCCCTTGGATGTGCAACCAATTCCATCAGCATTCCAAGAGATAATCAATGCAACAAATGCATCCACTCTTGGATGAAACCTTTCCCTTGAGTCTTACCTCGTTCTAACACATAGAACAACTTGTATACAGGTTTTGTGTCCCATAAAACCACCATGATTCCACAACCAACATATTTTCCACTCATAAAGCATTCAACCGAGACCAAACCCACTCATCCAAGTGTTTAAAAAATCCTTATACTAGTGAACAAAATCCCCCTTAAGGGAAATATGACAGGTGGTCATTTCAGGGTCTCAATTCAATTATGCCATATGGATGTGCATCAACTACCCTCATGCTCAACCAAGATCGAATGGTCGTTTTGAGTTATGTGCCCAAGTATGAGGATGCACATCCAAATGTTCTAGTTAAGAATTCACCTATTTGTCATAGAGGCAAAACCTCCCATATTGGATGCATTACAACTATGGAAATTTAGTTCTTGTCTCAGACACACCAAGACATCCTCTATTCAACTCGAATACACCAATAAAGCTATTATATTGTACACACCAAGTTGTATAATTCTCAACTTGGACACACCAAGTCGTCTAATGCTCAACTTGGACACGCCATGCAAGCCATAATCTCAGACACATTGAATTAATTCTCATAACATTGGTATCACAACTAGTGAATCTTTTGACATTGTCATTCACTGTGATACGCACAACAATGGATCTATGCATCATGCTCCTTTCACACATAGGAAAAAATGGACAACATATTTGTGTAGATCCATGACTTTTGTGACACACACAACAATTCGAAATCTAGAGCAACACCCCTACTTTCACTTTGCCATGGGAACTATTCCCATCATCTTTAGACCAAATTCAAAAAAGAAGAATTATTTCTGCTACAACTACAACTACATTTTTTCCTCATTGTGATCTCATACTTCCACCTCAGAATTAAATCCACCATCAAAACTTGACTCTCTAGAAAGAACAATACAACTTCACTTAACTTGCACGATAACCGACCATTAGTTATTCACCCAAGAAACTCGCTTCCAACTTTGAAACAAGGTGTCCATGCTACTCCATTTATTTATAGGATTGTCATCTCAAATAACATACTAATGGGGAACCAACCATACCTCTGGGCCAAAAACTAGTACCACACAATTTGACTAGGAACCTGTGGTACTCCATGGCCTAATAACAACCCGACTATAAAGACTAAACAACTAGTCTTCCTATGGGAATATTTCCATCTATCGAGACAACTAGGTATTGAACCATGGTGCTCACCAGATATCTAGGAAAATATTTTGGATACATGATGTATCCAAGTCAATATTACATTCTTTGCACCTACCATTCTAAGTACTTATGCCACCTCATTATTCAAACAACCTTTCATGAAGGAACAATTAGAGGAAACAAAACAAATAGTTAAATTTCCCTTTGAGTTACAACACAGGTCCTTACCAAGAATACTCAAGAATTAATTTTACATTACAAAGTATTTCCACTTGGGGCTGCAAAATATCAACAAGATATAATGAACATGTACCTCTTTGTTCACCCAACCTCATAAAAAGCACAACAATCCACACTCAAGTGGCACGTTCACCAGTGCCTCTTCAACAACTTGTCTTCTTGTATCACAAACCTTGGTTCTTATCGTTATCGTGGATTCCTTTTAGTTTACATAGTCTTTCTTCTTAATGGTGACTATACTATATCCATGGACGAGGAACCCTTCAATCGCAACTACCATTTGTTCCTCACTATGGTTCCTCTTTGATTCTGACAATTGCTATAGTACAATACGCGATTGAGTAGAATTTCTCAACACAACAACATTTTGAGCGGCACTAGGTATACACAATCATGGGTCTTCATGGTGTGGGCAAATTTATCAACAGATCCATACTCATTTGCACATTGCTTTGATGGATTTACATAGGTCGATCACCATTGCTATATGCACCTTTACTGATTTTTTCCTTGAGCTACTAGATTTTCTTTGATTTTTCCTTGTCTTGTATTTGCACCAAAATATTCATCCTCCAATGTGCAAGCCTCCATAAAAATTCCTCTCAAGCACCATATGCAAATTATAATGGAAAAGTGTAGAAATTTCACTCAATTGGTATAGTTTTCCCAACCTTCTATGCATATACTACATGATATCATACCTCACTTTCTATAGAGATGGCCTTACTGTAAGAAATGAGCAAATCCAAATCCATGTCTCTCTCCAAATATGGAAGATATATTCAACCCATAGCTTCAACAATATCTATAGAAGTGATAGAACCCTAGTTATTTTCAATTTCAAATTGATGACATTGCTAATTTAAAAAACACATGAATTCCATTCAAAACACAGTATCAATATTCATTCTGTTTGCATAAAACCTAATGAATTCACTCTTAGGAACCAATAATTTTAGTTATGTATGCCTGATAAAGAAGAGTGTTGTTGGGAACTACAACATATTTAGAGTCAACAGTAAACTCAAGATCATAGCAACAACATTGTAGACTAGAGTTAATACATGGAAACCAACAATGTGTTGACCTTAGTTTATTTTTTGTATGCATGAAACTACCCACCAAATGAACTCCTACTTTAGGTTCCTTACCAACTGTTAGTTTTGACAGATTTTTACTTTCTCTTCACATTTGAGAACCAAAAGTGTTAATGGTAGCCTATCTCCTACTTTGGAATTGAATTTGAGTGAGACATGAACTCTTATATTGCTCGCCCCTCACCTATTGGAGTGGGAGTGGAGTTCTTGAAGAACCTGATAAGAGAACCATGTATGAGTATGTGGCTTCTCATCCATATCACTTCTTTCTTCCATCAACAAATTCCACTTCCTCTCTTTGATTTTTCTTTCTTCTCCAACTACAGATCTTAAGACATCTCGATGCCACTAGAACCACTTCGGTGTTTATTCCTACTTCACGCAACTAGTTTTGTTTCCATATGAATTTACCTCTTCACCTGCAACATATCGAAGCTATTATTCAGTGCTTGCTATCACTTCCACCATGGTTCAAATTTCTACCAAATTTGGCTCTCCCACAATGTGACATCTCTCTATCAGTGTTAATGTCAAGCCTCCACAACACTCCTCCCTTTTATGACTACTCTTAAGCCTAGAAACAACCCCTTTCTTTGTCATGATCCTTCCACAACATACATTTTCTCAAATGGATACCTTTCATTGATCCTTCATGACTCAGAAATGACAATTTTTCCTCTCATGCAACAACCACCACAAAAAGTACCACATGCTTACTATCGAAAGTCGCCTCTAAAATCTTCTTGAAATTGGATCCAGTGACCTACAACAACTTTATTGAACTAGTGTCATGCATCTATTTCTAAGTGGTACATGGAATCCTCCTCTCAAATTCATAGCTTGACCTCTAAGAGTGCTTTGTTGGTATTTAAAAGCCTGAATACAACATTAATTCCAAGAAAAATTGGCAATAAATGAAAAATCAATCACTTAGATAACACACGAGATTTACATGGTAAAACCCTGACGTTGGATCAAGTAAACATCCATAGGGAAAGGTATCTGCATATTTATTTTTTAGAGAGTGCTCTGTTGGTATTTAAGAGCCTGAATACAACATTAATTGCAAGAAAAATTGGCAATAAAAGAAAACTCAATCACTTCGATAACACACGAGATTTACATGGTAAAACCCTGACATTGTATCAAGTACACATCCATAGGGAAATGTATCCACATATTTATTATTCAATATAGGCTTACAATCAGGCTTACCCACCAATACAGGGTCACCAGCAGTCAACACGAAGGGACACATATGGTCAGCCACAATGTGACGTGCCTAACCCCAACGGACCCAAATAATTGAACCCACGACCTCATGACAAAGGGACAATGGCTTGGTAGCAGGGGATCCAACCAACTGGGCTACCCAACGAGGCTATACGCTAAATTGTTAGTCAAATGCACAACACTTTGACTGTCACAAAACACCTTATCCTGCACTTGTCCAAACTTACCCAATATATCCTTGCATTCATGCAAGACATAACCTAATGTATATATCCTCTTGTCCAAATCTCCTAGAAACTATTAATCAACATAACCAAAGACTAAATTATTGCAAACATTGTAGGTGATACTTGTGCCTCTAAAATAGCGAAGCACTCATTTCACTTCTTTACCTAGATTTTCCATGTATCCACTGAAAACACCAACTGCATGTGAAATATCTAACCATTTCATCACATACATCAAACTTCCTACTAGCATACAATATACAAGACATATAACCCTTTTCTTCTACATTACTAGGACATAAACCTAAATAAATATTACAATGGAAAGCCAAAGGGATATTTATCAATTTCACATTAGTCATCAAATTTTCTGAGTATCTTCTCCACATACCTCTATTGTGATAACCAAAGCTTACCATATTTCTTGTCTCTGTGTATTTATTCAATATACCAGATGAATAATAATATGAAAAACACAAATATTTAGCAAGCAGTAATGGAACAACAAGATTATAGCTAGAAAAATACCATAATAACACCAGAAAGAGCACCT
>CBVK0100410473.1:0-12465 GCA_900067695.1 Picea abies | reverse complement strand
GCCACTTCCTTAGTTAGACTATACTACTACCAGCCCTTCTACCTTTGGCACATATTTTGCTACAACTCTAAGTTTACTTACCCTGGGTTGGCAATTTAATTGAGGGTTTTTAGTGTGTTTTTAGTGCATATATAGAACACCCATAAACGAGGATGATGTAAATGATGTGCATAGGAGAATAAATCAGCTAATTCACATGCAACAGGTGAGGGAATAGGTGTTTAATCTATCACAACTCCATCAAGAGAAGATGAAGAAAGCTTTCGACAAGCATTCTAAACAGGACGATTTTCAGACAGGGGAGTTGGTGCTGAGATGGGATGCGAGGAATGAAGATAAAGGGAAGCATAGAAAGTTCAACCACCTTTGGATAGGTCGATTCAAAATCAACACATATTGTGAGAACAATGCTTATTTCTTAGAAGGATTAAATGGAGAATGCCTTGGTTGGGGGCCTATAAATGGAAGGTTCCTCAAACGTTATCTGATGAAATAAATTATGTTTAATCCATCTGTCATTGTAAATAGTCATTTTATTTTGTGTCAAGTCAGTAGGTCAGCATAAAATTGAATCCTGGAGTGAAGGCCCTGAGTTTGATGCTGAGTCTTTTTAGAAACTATGTCGATAGGTTTAGGTTGCATCCTATTTTTCATATTGCAATGTCGAAGATTCAAAATAAGGCCCAATGGTCAGGCACCTGGTCTACTTTTCTTTGCTACCTCGTGGGGAGGATAGCATCCCCGTTGGAGCCAGTTGTTAGCACCACCATTTTTCTTTCCATTTAGATTCGGTTTTTCAGTCGGGTAATGGCCCATGTGTCGAAACATGTGAAGTTAGGTACATAGAAATGAAAGGGTCGAAGTCAGAAAGTGGTCGGTTGGCTCTTGGAAATGGGAAGGGATTTTAGATTCAAAAACATGCATAAATGGTACGGGCATGTTGTTTCCAGAAGATCGGGTACCGTCAAAATTAGCCTCTACGTGCCCTGGGTCGAGTCAAATAGTTAATAGAAGTCGTGTCGGTAAATTTTGTAACTATTATCGGTTCATCATGAAGGTCGAAGGAATGAAAAATCACAGCGTTCGCATCACGTATGCCCTGAAAACCTTATCACCTCTACTTTGCACACAGAGAGGTGTTATGGAAGATCAGCGATTCGATTTGGAATATATAGTCTCCATGAATTCAGTGCCCTTCAGAATGTTTCTCCTTTCTACCCTATCAGTTATAAATCCCAGAGGTTTTTCACCCAGGACATTCATGAACTCATATTTAGGCTTTGTTTGTGAGTTCTCCCACAGGTCAAGGTCGATCAAATTCCCCATCTTGGGCATCCGCTTGATACACTGTGTGCAATATAGATACTGGTCACGCTATGGCGACCTCTCAGAACATGAATAAGGGTACATGTAGTGGCAGGATCGCCAGACCCGAGCCCTAGAGAGATTGGGATTCATTTTCGCTCAGAACGTTTTTCCCCAAAGGTGAAAGGGAGATTTTTCCTTCACCTACGGGAACGATGACATCACACCGCTCGGGACTTGAAAGGGAGAAACTGCGTAGGAAGGAAGGAAGGTGGAAATATTATCTCCTTAGTAGTAGATACCTTGGAGAAGAGGCATACCAAGGAAGAACAAGGAAGCTATGGAAACTAAACTTTCAGAAGAGTCGTGCACACGATCAATCGTTGAAAAACTACTCATGTGCGTTGTCCGCCTGGAGCATTTGGAAGGTACTAGCTAAGAAAGAAGGAGCGGGATGAGGAGAATGGATGCCTCGGGCTCAAATGATCAAGAGACAGCTTAGCAATTGAAGCAAGAAAATCTATCCATCGTCGAACTGTACCAAGAAAATAGGAAATTGAAGCAACAACTGGCGACGAAGATCATGAAAGCATCAACAGCACAAGGTCGCGAGGGGAATGCGACATGGATAAAAAGACAACTCTGGGAGGCGCATGACATGATTGTACAGTTGCGTGAAGCATAGCCGCTGTCGAAAGACATAAAATACAAACAGTCCAGGGAATGCAAAGCGGTCGAAGAGATATCCCGCATAGCTCTCGCCAGTGAGCAGAAAAAACAAGACTAGTCGAGTTCTTTATTATATTCACAAACAGAAGACAAATCTTAGAAATTTTGAAGGAAACGTCGCCTAAGGCGTTTTACCATTTTAGTAACGGTCGTGACTATTTACATCCACTTGTTTCACACACTTCCCTCCAATAGATGAACACGCGACAGAAGATCAAAGTTGTTACAGCGGACAACGGGACTCTAACAAACGTTCGTCTACCTAGATACTTGATCAACAAACCAATCCCCATGGCAGATTATAATGATTTTGATGTATCCAGATGGATCTTTGTCTAATTTTTGAAAAATCATATGAAGATTTTTGTAACGAAGAACAATCGGTTCCTTAGTCTGTAGAGATAGTAGTTAGAAGAATAGGGCGGCCCAAGCGGTGCCCTCATTTATATATTTGATCTTTTCAATGTAAGCCAAGTTGGATGGAAAATTTAGTATACACCATAGTTATTGTATGTAATTTTAGTTCGACCGAAGATTAATGAAAAAGTCTTGCAACTTTGATGAAAAGATTCTAATTGTAGTAGTTGGATGTATTGTTTTCCCTTTCTTGCATATGTGTTTCCTGTTATCTTTTTTTGTCTATTTCAGAACGAATTTTCGAACCTGTGGATTCGTCGTGTAGCGCCCCTTATTTGTGCCACTTAGAAAAAATGTTTTCTTCTAAAATTAACTCTAAATTCACCCGCAGTGGTGCTCTGAGTTACTTCCTGTATTCTCTCCCCACCACATTATGATTTTACAATGAAGATTGTTGCTTGCTTAGCCTTATCTTCTCAAGTTCAGTCACTGAGTCATTTGTTTCTGTCATTTTCTTGAATCGACTCTATAGCCCAAGTCTTACTTTATTGAGCCAATATAACCAGAACCCATTATATCAAAGGTGTTAAATCTAGCCAATGTCTTAAGAGCCATATCCCGCGCAAATATCGCGCCTCTCGAGAGATCCCTCTCCAGATCCGAAAGGCTAGTTTCGGGTCTCAAATTTGGTTGAAAAAGTTACCTTCGTTGTTTGTTTATCAATCGAACAGATTTACGGAGAGCTAACATTCTGGTGTCATTGTCGAGGAAGAAATTGAATAGATTTTCGCTCGGAGAACAACTAACGTTGCAGTTTGACCCTTGAGGGTAACATAGGGGCAAACATCTGTACCGGATGAAACCTTTTCCTTGGTGACTCCAATCGACAAGACCAGTAGCATAAATTAGTGCAGTTCAGGAACCCTGGCTTTGAAGACGATCTATACTAGAGAAAATCTTGACTCGAACCCTACGGAGCATGTGTACGACCCCGAGAAGATTATGTGCAAGAATAGAGAGTAAGCGCCGGACCCATTCTATTTCCTGGATAGAAGCCTGTCCTTACCTAAAGACGGTGCGCAAAGCATTGACAACCTAGAGTTTGACGAGTTATTCTAGCAAACCCTGTTTAGGTTTAAGTCAGAAACCAACTTGGATGAGATAGTTTTCGACTAGAAGATATTCCAAGCCCTAGTGTCTAATAACATCCCTCAAGACCCAAGCCCTCTTAGACCCATGGCTACCAGATTCACCCCCCTCATTCTACCTGCCCAACTTCATGATTTTCCCCAAAATTACAACCAGAGGATTAAGCTCTACAACACTGAAGGGGACATTTCATCCCATAAACATTTGGATTGGTTCAATGACTTTGTCGACCTAGAGGAGGTAGACTATGCAGACGTGAAAATGAGGTTATTCGTGCAGAGCCTTTTGGGGGAGGTGAGGAAATGGTTCAAATACCTCCCACCCGCAAAGAATTTGAGACTTCGTCGCATTCGAGATGTCTTTCATTAATAAATGGGGAGACAAGAAAAACCCTCTACAGCTATTAACACAGTACAATAACATGAAGAAGGCATCGGACAAGACGGTGCAAGAATTCGCAACCTGTTTCATGAATGTGTATAATTTGATTTCTGTAGAAGTCAAGCCACCCTTTGAAGCTGCACAGTTGCGTTATGTCGACTCTTTCGACAACGATTTCACCTTGTTGTTGAGAGAGAGAAGAACAGTAAGCCTACATGCGATAATGAGCAATGTGATCGAGGTCGAGGTGAATATGATGGTGTCAAGGAAGATCAAACCAAGATTCAACAGAGGCGAGAAGAGGCCCCAAGGAGATGCACATCCATCTACATCGAGATCCACAGATGAAAAAGTTTGACTTAATGATGAGAACCATGGAGAATATAATGGAGAAAATGTATGTGGGAAATAGACCCGCCACCCGGGATAAGAAGGACCCCCATCCCCAAAATCATAACCTCAGAAGGGGTCAAGTCCCTCAAATCAGGCAAAGGGAATAGAGGGAA
Source organism: Picea abies (assembly GCA_900067695.1). Classification (NCBI taxonomy): domain Eukaryota; kingdom Viridiplantae; phylum Streptophyta; class Pinopsida; order Pinales; family Pinaceae; genus Picea; species Picea abies. Next base: position 8,038 of record CBVK0100410473.1, on the reverse strand, counting down.
CCAAGAGATCAAAGCTACCAGCAAACAAGGCCTTCATTCCAAAATAACTACGTGGATGAAGACTTTGATCAAATGTTCGAGGACCAAATGCATTGTTGTGATGACAAGAATCTGCGCGCGTTTCTGACGAAGAGCGAAAATGACTGGTACATGATTAGAAACGACAGTGTGATATTGGAGATGGATGATGCATGGATTGGGGAAATTGACGACGCATTGTCCTGGTAAATAGAAGAGTTCATAAAGGGTTACTAGAACGCCATCATGTAGTTTCAAAAAATATACAACCTCAGGAGCAAGGAATCATCTACCGAACCCCAGCAGAAAAATCTCGCGAAGAAACCTCCAGTGGACACCCCTTCCACAAACCGACTGAGGCTAGACAATTCAACCAAGGATGCAACAGAGAAGTCAAAGTCAAGGGAAGAGGCCCCAAAGAAAACTCCCGACACAAGCCGAGAAGCGAGTGGAAAAGAGGTAGAGAAAGTTTGTCCTCCTTTTAATTTTGAGCATGAAATGGCTAAAATCAAATCTCTGTCCCATTCAATGAGATCATTAAAAAGGGAAAGTATTAGGAGCAGATTATTAAAATGTTGAAAATGGGAGGGACCCCAGATACTTTGAATGTACAAGATGATCACCCTGTTATTATTTTTGGTCTGTGCATTGAGGACACAAGCGATATCGAGGATGTACCTTTTTTCTACGTCAGTCTAAAGGCTCATGGAATGAACCTACATAATTCCATGATAGATTTCGGCACGTCACACAACCTCATGCCAAAGGTGATCATGGATGAACTAGGTTTGGATATCACCAGACCTTACAAGGACCTTTTCTCTTTTGACTCAAGGAAATTCAAGTGCTTGGGTCTCATCAAGGACTTGGTCATGTCATTGGCCCAAATCCCTTCGAAGAACATGGTTAAGGATGTGGTCATGGAGGACATACCCCCTAAGTTTGGCATTTTTTTTTCCATATCGTGGGCTGCAAAGTTAAAGGGGACCTTGCAAATGGACATGTCATATGACACCATCCCTATTTTTGGCCAGGACAGACGGTTGTACAGAGAAGTGTTGCTGAAATACATGGTGAGCAGCAAGACGCAGTCAAATAACCACACCATATACTCCATTGAAATTGAGGTTGGTTCTTATATTTTCTACAATGACATAAGTTTTGAAGAGGAATAGCCAACAGTCATCGTGACGGACGATGAGGAAACCACGCGGAAAGTAGCAGAGTGTACCGACCTAAAAGTTCATGTGGAGGAAGAGGTATGGAGCATGATTTTTGATGGCATTGTTAGCAAGGAAGGAGAAGGTGCCATCGTGTGGGTAATCCCCCTGAAATGGGCACAAAATTGTGCTGATACAAGCTCGCATTCGAGTGCACAAACATGGCCGAGTATGAGGCGTTGATTCTGGGCCTGAAGGTGTTGAAAGAATTAGGCACAAAGAGGATAGTAGTGTGTGGGGACTCCGAACAGGTCATAAACAAAGTTAAAGGCATATATCAGATGAAGCACCCTAGGCTGAGAGTGTACGAAAACTTGGCACTGGACCTCCTCGAAGATTTTTTGGAGTACGACATATCTGCTATCCCAAGGGAGAAAAATCAAATCATCGACGCACTAGCCACCTCGGCCTTGGTTTTCAAAATCCCCATCATCCCGAACAAAAAATATGAGATTGAAGTCAAACGCAGGCTGGCAGTGCCTGATAATATCAAATACTGGCAGGTGCTTGAAGACGACAAGCAGGTAGAGAGATTTCTTCAGATGAGGGATGAGTTCGCTAACATAAACATTAATGATGAATACTGTTACGAAGAATATGGGAGCATGGATGCATGCAGTAATGACAACCCTTTCCAAAACCAAATCACAGGAAGGGGCATAATACAACTGAAGAATAATATCATTCCGAAGGGGTTAGTGTCACTGGAAAAGTTGTTTGACAAAAATGACGTGGCCAAAAATCCCAAGATCACTGCAAGCAAAAAGGACGTGGAGAACTGCAACATCGAGACTGAGGAGAACCCGAAAATAATAAAATTATCGAAAATGCTCAGTCCAGAGGTCAGGCGAGACTACGCCAAGCTCATGAAGGATTTCCCCAATGTTTTCACATGGATATATGACGATTTGAAGGTGTATGACACCAAAGTAATTCAACATGTCATCCCTCTCAAAGAATATCAGAAGCCGTTCAAATAGAATTTGCATCAGATAAATCCCCTGTTACTATCGTTGATCGAGAAAGAGGCAAAGAAACTTTTCGACGCTAAGATTATTGTTTCTTTTTGGTTCTCTAAATGGGTAGGTAATCTGGTGCCCTTGAGAAAGAAGAGCGTTGAGATAAGACTGTGTGTAGACTTCCAAAATTTAAACAAGGTGTCCCTTAAGGACCACTATCCTCTTCCCAAAATGGAATACATCCTGCAAAAGGTGGTGGGGTCCCAGAAGATGTCCATGCTAGATGGTTTTTCGGGGTATAATTAGATCATGGTCCACCCAGACGACAGAGAAAAAACATATTTCACAATGCCATGGGGGATGTTCATGTACGCCAAGATGCCTTTCAGCCTGATGAACGTTGGATCCACTTTCTAGATGGCAATGGAAATCTTGTTTGTTTACAAAAAGGATAGGTTCATTGTGATCTTTCTGGAAGACATCACAGTGTACTCTGCCTCCGACGAACAACACCTCGAGCACTTGAAGAAAGTTTTCCAAAAGTGAAGTAAGTTTGGCATATCGCTAAATCCTAAGAAATCACACTTCAGGGTGGAAGAAGGGAAGCTATTGGGACATATTATCTCAAGGGAAGGCATCAAGATATACCCTAGCAAGGTGGAAGGAATCTTGAAGAACAGCACTCCGCATAGTAAAAAAGAAGTGCAATCCTTCCTGGGAAAAGTAAACTTCTTGAGGAGATTCATCCCAAATCTGGAAAAGATTATAAATAATATCACCTGCATGCTCAGGAAGGGAAATGAGATCAAGTAGAACCCAGAGGTCAAGAAATCGTTTGAAGATATCAAGGTTGCATTAACTAAAGCACCTATGCTATCTAGTCTAGATTTCACGAAGGATTTCATCCTGTTTTCATTTGCCTCAAAGCATACGATTGTCGGCGTGCTGCTGCAGAAAGACGAACAAGACTTCGAGAAGCCTATAGCCTATTTCAGCAAGACACTGTGGGATGCTCCACTAAGGTACGACATCATGGAGAAAAAAGTGTACACTTTAGTGAAGGATTTGAAGGAGTTTATGGAATACATATTGCATTCCCACATCATTGCTTATGTGCCCAGCAACTCAGTAAAGGATATCTTGACTCAACCCAACCCCAAAGGAAGGAGTGGCAAGTGGATAGCGGCCATGCTGGAATATGACCTGGAGATCAAGCCTATGAAATTAATTAAGGGTCAAGGCCTGGAAAAGATAATGACACAATTGGACTGCGACGTGGTGGGAATGAATTTCATCATTGATTTGTCAAGGAGTCCTCAAGAATAAGTGACTGGACAGGTGTCCCAGGAGTTTGTCGATTCATCGTGGTATGTCGATATCATCTATGTATTGAACAATCTCCAGGCCCCTCCGGGCATTATTAATACTAAGGCCAAATTTCTCAAGCTTAAAGCGATTAAGTTCTGCATCCTAAACAACTCACTCTACTGGAAAGATCATGGGGGAATGTTGTTGATTTGTTTGCTCGAAAATGATGCGAAGCAAGCCATGGAAGAATTTCACAAAGGTGACTGTAGGAGACACCATTACTGGAAAACCAACGTGCAAAAAATCCTAAGGGCAGGCTATTATTGGCATATCATCTTCGTAGATGTGTACAAAGAAGTCTCCAGCTATCTCGAGTGTCAGATTTTCGACGGGAGAAGGAAGCTACAACCCCTGCCACTAAATTCAATCTCAGTCGGGGCATCGTTCATGCAGTGGGGTTTGGATTTCATAGGGGAAATAAATCCACCATCCTCGGTGCAACACAAATTGATACTCAGAGCCACTGACTATTTCACCAAATGGATAGAAGCGGTCCCCATGAAACACACTATCGATGCAGTAATCATCCAATTCCTAGAGATGAACATCTTGTCGCAGTTCAAGTGTCCCGTCAAGATCATAACAGCTAATGCAGCCGCATTCAAGTCCAAAAGGATGGAAAAATTTTGTCAGGATTACAATATAACCCTGGGGCATTCTACGGTGTACTACCCACAAGGAAACGGGTTAGCAAAAACCTCGAATAAAATCCTAACCAGGATCATCAAAAGGCTCCTGCTGGACAATAAGAAATCTTGGCATAAAAATCTTATCTATGCACTATGGGAAGCTCGGGTTACCATCAAGAAGTCCATATCAACGTCACCTTTCCAGGCTGTATACGACACAGACACAATTTTCCCTAGTACACTCGGGTTGCTCGTCGAAAAATTGTTGCAAGAGCAAGAGGCCAAGCCAAATGACGTGAAGAGAAGAATAAATCAGTTGGTTCACACACAACAGATGAGGGAACATGTGTACAATCGATCACAGCTCCACCAAAAAAATATAAAGAAAGCCTTTGACAAGCGTTCCAAGCCATAGGATTTATGTTTGGGTGATCTAGTGTTGAGATAGGACGTGATAAATGAGGAAAAAGGAAAGAATGGAAAGTTTGGTAATCTATGGATGGGTCCATTCAGAATCGGTGCACATCGCGGAAATAATGTTTATTTTCCGGAAGAACTAAATGGGGAGTGCATTGGTTGGGGGCATGTAAATGACAGGTTCCTCAAAAAATATCTGATGAAATAAATTCCTTTTAAGTCATTTGTCATTGTAAATAGTCGTTTTATTTTTGTGTCAAGCCAGTAGGTCAGCAGAAAATTAAAGCCCAATGTGAAGGCCCTAAGTTTTATGCTAAGTCTTTTAGAAACTGCATCAATAGGTTTAGGGTCTGTCCTATTTTTCATATTGCAGTGTTGAAGAGTAGAAATAAGGACCAATGGTCAGGCACCTAGTCTACTGTTCTTTGCTACCTCGCAAGGAGGATAGCATCCCCATTGGAGCCAGTTGTTAGCACCTCCATTTTCCTTTCAATTAGAGTTGGTTTTCAGTCGAGTTATATTTCATGTGTCAAAACACATGAATTTAGGTACGTAGAAATGAGGGGGTCGAATTCGACAAGTGGTTGGTTGGCCCTTGGAAGTGGGAAGGGATGTCAAATTCGAAACATACATGAATGGTACGGGTATGTTGTTCCCAGAAATTTGGGTCCTGTCAAAGTTAGTCTCTGCGTGCCCCAGGTTGAGTCAAGTAGTTAATGGAGGTCATGTCGGTAGGTTTTGTAACTATTATCAGTTCATAATGAAGGCCAAAGGAATGAAAAATCACGGCGTTTGCATCATGTATGCCCTTCAGCCCTTATCGCATGTACCTTATACACAAGGATGTGTTATGAAAAATATGTGGTTTGATTCGAATCATCTAGTTGCCATGAATTTAGTGTTCTTTGGCATGATTCTTCCTTCCGCCTGATCCGTTATAATTCCCAGAGGTTCTAAACCCATTTTGTTCGCGCAATCGGATTCAGGCTCTATCTGTAAGTTTTCTCGTAGGCCCAGGTTGATTGAATTCTCCATCTTGGGCATTCGCCTGATATACTGTGTGAAAGACAGATATCGGTCACACCATGGAGACCTCTCAAAACATGAAGAAGGGTACATGTAGTGGCAGGATCGCCAAAGCCAAGCCCCAAAATGATTGGGATTCATTCTCACTCACAATAGTCATCCCCAAGGATACAAAAGGGTTTTTCCTTTACCCATGGGAACGACAACATCACGCTGTGCAGAACTTGGAGTGGAAGGAACTACGCATGAAGGAAGGACAATGGAAGCCCGGTATCCCCAACAAAATATACCTCGGAGAAGGGGAATATCAAGGAAGAACAAGGAAGCTAGGGAAACTTGAGTCTCAGATGAGCCGCGTGCACGACCAATCGTTGAACAATCACTTATGCGCGTTGTCTGCCTGGAGCCTTTGGAAGGTACCATTCGAGAAATTGGTAGTAGAATGAGGAGGATGGATGTCGTGGGGCCAAATGATCAAGAGACATCTCAGCATCTGAAGCAAGCGAAGCTAGCCATCGCCAAAATATACCAAGAAAATAGGGAGCTGAGACAACAGTTGGCGACAAATACCACAGAAGCATTGGAAACACAAGGTCGCGAAGGGAACATGACGTGGCTCAAAATACATCTTAGAGAGGTGAAATATATGATTGTACATCTTTTTGAAGCATAGTGGTTGTCGGAAGAAAGTTATTCCAAACGCTCCAGAGAATGTGAAGTGGTCAAAAAGATAGCTCGTGTAGCTCTCGCCAGTGGGAAAAAGAAACAAGATTAGCCAAGTTCGTTCTGGTATTCACAAGCAGAAGGAAAATCTTGACAATGTTGAAGGAGACATCACCCAATAATTTTTTCCATTTTAAATAACATTTGTGACTATCTACAGCCACTTGTTGTGCACACTTCCCCCAGAAAATGAGCGTTGTAGGAAATCAAAGTCGTTACAATAAACAGCAAGACTCTGACAAACACTTGTCCATCCAGATATCTGGTTGAAGGAAATCATTGATAGATTATTACCCATGACAATACCTGATCAATAACTGAATCACCATGATGGATTGCAAACAATCATAATGTAGCCAGATGTATTTGTTGTCTATTTTTGGAAAATGTCATGCGAAGATTTTTTATAACGCAGAACAGTCAGTTTCCTAGTTTGTAGAGGTAGCAATTAGAAGAGTAGGGTAGCCCAAGCATCACCCTCGTTTATATATTTGATCTTGTCGATGTAAGCCAGGTTGGTTGGAAAAAATTAGTATAGACAGTAACTATTGTGTGTAATTTGAGTTTGACCAAAACTTAATGCAAAGGTCCTATAACTTTGATGAAAAGATTCTAATTGTAGTAGTTGGATGTATTTTTTTCCTTTCTTTGCATACATGCTTCCTGTTATCTTTATTCATATATTTTTTTGTCTAATTCGGAACGAATTTTCGAACCTGTGGATTCGTTGTGCAGCGCCCCTTGTTCGTGCCATTTAGACAAAAAAAATTCTTCTAAAAGTTAACTCTGAATTAATCCACAATGGTGCTTTGAGTTACTTCCTGTTTTTTCCCCTCACCACACATTACGATTTTTCACTGAAGCTTTTTTCTTGCTTAGCCTTATCCTCTCAAGTTTAGTCACCGAGTCATTTTTCTTTGTTGTTTTCTTGAATCAACTCCATAGCCCAAGGTCTTATTTTATTGCGCTAGTATAACCATAACTTATTATTTGACAGTGTTAAATCTAGCCATAGTTTTAAATCCATATCCCGCATGGAGACAGTGTCTCCCAAGAGAGCCCTCTCCAGATCCGAAAGGCTAGTTTTGGGTCTCAAACTTGGTTGAAAAAGTTACCTTCGTCATCTGTTTATCAATCAAACAAATGTATGGAGTGATAACACTATCCATCATGATACGTCCACTAAAATCCTGTCAGAATGAAAACAAAACACCTCTACTCACATTTTCGACCATATCAATGAATGGCGTAGACGTAGAAACCTTTGTAAAGAAGACACCACCCCACAACAAAGGGGCGTAGACGTAGAAACCTTTGTAAAGAAGACACCACCCCACAACAAAGGATATATTGGTTCCTCTTATCTCTCATTACTACCCTTGCCAAAGATGTGACTACATCCCTCCCCCAAACTAAAGATGAATACATCATGAGGGCACAATAGTTTTACCTTATCTACTCCTAATCAAGGTACCTATAGACAGTCCTTCCATATTCTCCTTGTTCTTTTCCCTTTGCTCAAAAAAAACCTTGAACATTGCACACTATCAAAGGGTTGATTGGCTCCATGGATCATATTCAACCACATGCATAGTTTTTACATGCACATGGAACCAATCCATACATTCCAACATATGGGGGAACTCCATATTACCCTCCCCCACCCCCCACCCCCTCC